>SNQJ01S0145810.1:5323-29347 GCA_010110895.2 Picea sitchensis
TATGTGTATGTTTGTTCATTTGTTCATTGCTTATTTACTCTGTAGTTATTGGATGATAATGCTTCATTGATATAACACTTGGATTATATGGTTAAAAAAGATTAAATTTCTCTATTACTGATTCACCCCCCCTCTTAGTAATCCAACAAGAAGAAAACAATGCTTTAGAGTGGCCTTATTAAGTTCCTAAAAGTCGACACAAATTCTCCATTTTTTGGTTACTTTATTTGGAACCACTACAAGCGGGAATACCCATTAATAATGCTTTAGAGTGGCCTTATTAAGTTCCTGAAAGTCGACACAAATTCTCCATTTTTCGGTTACTTTATTTGGAACCACTACAAGCGGGAATACCCATTTACTGTCAGAGATTGGATAAATAAAGCCGACATTCAATAGCTTATGTATTTCTTCTTTTACTATATCCTTGAGTGCATGATTCATCCTTCTCTGGGGCTGCCTAACATGTGTTACTTCTGCCTGGGTATATATGTGATGAATGCACGTGTCAGGGTGTATACCCTTCATATCGATATATTCCCAGGAAAATGCCCCTGATTGGTCTTTAAGGACATTTACTAATTGTTCTTGTTGATCTGTATCTAGTCCAAAACTTATATGTAGGAATTTCCCAGGACTAATCTCATAAGGCATGGTATAAGATGTGGTAGATTCATCTATCTCAAAAATAAAAGATGTCAAAGACAAGGTTGATGGGTCCAACTGTTACTGAAATTATTCACCAAACATGTACTCAAATTGGGGAAACGATTATGGAAAATCAACACACGTGATACCAGAAATAAATTGATTTAGCACATTTTCCGTTGTTTGTTCCCGAAGTGCCCAAGAATGATCACTCAGAAACATGGGTTCTTCCCAATTCTCATTCTCATATGGACATTTAAGCCACCATAGATTCTCCATAACAGGTTGAGCTGGTGGGTATATGGTAAGCTTCTGTATAGAAAGTCCATTCAAGATGGTCATTTCACCTTCTCTATAACCAATAAATGCATTGGCTGTGGCCAACCAAGGTCTTCCCAAGATAACGAGATTCCCTTTAGCATGATCCTTTGAATGAATGACAAGAAATTCTACTAGATATTCCCATGAGGCTAATGTAACTATGATATTATCCAAGATTCCTTCATGTATAACTTTTGTCTTATCTGCTAATTCCAAAATAGTTGGGGTAGGTCTAAGGAGGGGTTTTAACTGTAATTCCTCCAAGGTAGTAACATTCATAACATTAATGGTTTCCCCTAGGTCTATGAGAGTATTTACAATGGGAACCATATTAATGGTTATTATTACTATGGGGTTCCCTGCGTTTGCATACTTTGTGACCTTAGGCTGCTCTGATATGTATTCAAACAATTATGCTATCAAACGTACTATTGGAGGATATTTTTGTTTCCTAACTAGTTTCTTGATACACAATTATTTGACCACCTTACTGTAAATTGGAATGTCCTTTATGGATTTTAACAAGGGAATTTTGACACAGATATTCTTTAATTCATTTAAAATGTCAAATTCCGGTCGAATTGTTGGTTTCTCAATTGCTAGTCTTTTTGGATAAGGAGGGGCTTTTGTAATATGTGAAGATTCATTTTGGGGAATCTTTGGTTCTTGGTGTTTAGGAATTATAACATCTTCCCACTTAGTGTCATCTGTGGGTTGTTCAAAAGTTTTATCTTCTTCTTCTTCCTGGATGACTACTAAAGGCCTCTGTCTATCCATAAATTTTCTCGATCTTAGCTGAATCTCATGTAATGGAATAAGATAAATAACATATGTCGGGAAGGTTTGCAGCTCAACATTGTGAAGAGGTTGAGTTGGTTTGTTATTTGGGTTGGGCATCGGTTGTGCCGGTAATAATGTCGGTCTTGGGGAGATTGTATTCTGGTATTGCTGGGGTTGTTGTGGAATAGGAGGTAAAGGTGGGGGAACAAAATCTGGAAAACATTGCTATATTTTTAGTGGAAATTATGGGTAAGGATGAGTGGGCATAGGAACAGGTGGATCCTGAGTGTTTCCTTGGGTATTCCCTCCTCTCCATCCTTGTAGCCAAGGTTGGTGTGAAGCATAATGTGGAGACTAGTTTTTCCAATTTGGTGAGTTCCACTTTGTTGGTTGTTGATAATAAGGTGGAAGTTGAGGTGGTAGATCCTAGTGTGTAGGCTGACTCCTAGGATGACATGGCCTCCTAGGTGCATAAGAAGATTCCCCAGGGTCCCCACTTCTGTAAATGGCTAATAAACCGAGCAATGATGGGCATTTTTCAGTTGCGTGGTATTTAGTGCAGAAGCCACAGATTGAAGTGTTTTCTAATGGGAACTCCCTTCAGGAATGTTTCCTCCTGCATCTTGGAAAAAATATACAAATTGATGCATTCTCCTCCTCTTGTTTCTTCTTAATATTTAGAGTGTCCAACTGGGAACCTATTGTACTTATTATATCGATTTTGAATTTCTCCAATAGGTTTCCTATCTCTACCCTTGTAATACCACCTGAAGTAACTGTTTTTAGGTTTATACTATAAGGATCCCAAACACTCTTCCCAATTTTGGCTCTACTCCTCGATTAATTTCTACACATTTCACAGATTTCAGTAAATTTTTTATGGGAGATGTCACCTGATTCCATCAGGTTAAGTGTCTCTAGATATTATTCCAAAATTACTTTAAGGAAAAGAGTCATGACTGCATCATCTAGAAGGTCATGGTATTTCGATTTCTATGAGGTATAAGCAAACCGTTCCATGTAATCCTTGAGACTCTCGTCCTCTAACTGTTGAATTTTAAAAATATCATTACGAGAATCCTTGGACTTGCAGTAGTCTTGGTATTTTTTAATAAATACAACTTTCATGTCTTCCCAATACCTAATACTAGACTCACATAACCCCATGAACTATCTTAGTGTAGAATCCTTGAGAGTGGCAGATTTTTTTTTTTAATTTTTGGGCATCTTGCAAGTAGTTGTAGCTTCTACACAAGATGTCAAACTCCAATAGGAAGGTATCTGGGTCTTCACTGCTTTTACCATAAAAGGTGGGCAGTGGAGAGAGTGGAATGTTCTTCATGTTGACATTATGTGTGGTATCCAAAATTGGAAACCCAAAGGTGGTTTTTGTTTGGTTTACAACTTCTTCTCCCTCATCGTGTCTCACGTGGTTGTGATCCTCCTGATCATCCATACTGATTTGATTCCCAAAGAGAGAATACTTGAATGGTTTTATCCTTGAAGATAACAAAGTGTCCCGAGGTTCTTTTCTAGGAAGGGTATCCCTTCGATGGGAATATTTATCTTTTGTTTGGATGTCCGAGACTTTACTCAAGCCTGTTGAAACTATTGGTTCCAAAGTTTCTGTTTCAACTTGGGATACAATCATATTGGCTAAAGTGCCACAGAGAGCATTCACTTGTGTAGGGGGATGATATCTACAATTTTAGAGTCCCCTAATGGTGGTGAAAAGGAAAAGGTTGTGTTGGCTGGTTCTGATGAAGGCCTGAGTGGTCTTGCCTCTTGTCCTACTACTGTTGATGTTTCAATTTTCTGCTCTATATTGTCCCCAGTTTTGGTCTCCTCAGAGACTTCTTTAGCTCTTTGAGTTGAGATAACCCCTATTTTTTGGTATCGTTCAATGCAGTTTATGGGTGGAGTGTTCCTTCCTCCAAAAATGTTATAAGGAACCTTGATCGTAATTTTTGGTTTGGTTTTGATGTATCTTCCTTTTGGGTCCCTAGGTTTGTTCATGAAAGCAATAAAAAAATAAAAACTACCATTGGGTTTGGGGGAAACTGCTATAACAAATGCACAAGTTCTTACCTCTCATCTTAAAGTTCCCCCGCCACCAAACTAATGCTAATGTTAAAAAATGATCTACTTCCTAACTATTTTATACCTTAAGAGAAATCCCCGGCAATGACACCAAAAATGATGGGTATTCTATATGTACTAATTCCCTCGATTAAATTGTCAACCTGGGGTTAGTAAACTTAGATTTTTGGCACAGTATGAGCCAAGGAAGAAATACAATCTAATGGAAAGATTGTCTAGCTAAGGAGATATTTTACCCTAGGGATCAACACTCTTTTTAATCTACAATTCTACTTTTTAAAGAGATGAATTTTAAAATCTATTTAAACAACAAATTCTATGTAAAGCAACCTTCACTTAATGAGCTTCAAACAATTCTATAACTATGAACTATTTGACCTAAGTAGCCTTAAACAATCTAGGACTATGGATTGTTTAACCTATCTCTAAATAAGCAGATAACAAGTAATCTATTTCAAAGCTATTTAATCTATTCAATCTCTCTTTGAATACGAAAACAACAAGTAAGCAATTAATCTATCAAAACTTTCTTGACAAGTGAACTCTATTCTTAAAATAACTCACAATTATTTCTATCTTGCAAAGAATAAACATTAATCTACTTAACTAAAAGCAAGAGTGTTATGGAAATATTCAAATGCGATGATTGTCTCTTTGGTGGTGAATGACATCACAGTTACATCTAACTACTAATGACAGTTCAAGTGGAATTAACTCAATGCTAACTTCTACAGAGAAATGTAAAGTATGGATAAGGTAGTCTATAGAAAGTTTTGCCATCATAAAAGTAACACTAGATGTTCTTGGAATCCATATAATCTTTAAACATTGTGCATAAAAGATTCAACATCAATCATTCACTCTATCACACAACTGCTGGAAAGTACCATGTTCAAAATCACTAACTCAAGCAAAGCTGTAAACTCATAATTAACAATTAATTAAAAATCCTAATTCAAATTCATAACTAGGATGACAATGAAAATACTTTGTGCAAACCTACAAAATGTTGACTAATTCTAATTAGAAATCACAACTCAAATTCATAACTGAGATTTCATTAAAAATCATAACCTAAAGTTAGCTAAACTACCATTGAAAATCAAACTCAAAATCATGCTACTGGAAATCATAACTCAAAATCCATTTTTATCCTATCATGCTGATGCTAAAAGAAAAATTAGCAAATGAAACAAGTCTACAAAGAATATTTGAAATTACAACTTGACCAATAAACACTATCTAAATTAGTACTCTACAAAGTAATTTACAACTAGGAGAAAAAACATGGCAGATTAATTGAATACTTCTAGGTCACCAAAACAAAATGTCAAATTTAATCATTAACACACACAACCATTGGGCCATTTTCTGTAACATGCAATTCAAAAAGTGATATACAAAATAAGAGAAGATATATAAGGAGGTGAATTTAGACAAGCGATCTGAGAATAAAAATATATACAAAGTGAGCAACAACTTGAAATTAAGAGATAAGCACAGTAAGTAAGAAATTTTGAAATCTAAGAAGTATGAAAGGAAACTATGTAAATGAAAATATATAATAGTATAAACAATCACTTGACCCTTTGGTGGCCCCTAGAGGGTCGTGGCAACAATTAGCTTAGGAAAACAAAGTCACAAATCTAACACAATATTGGCATTAGTAAAATGGGGTATATGAAAAGTAGGTAATGCATTGTAAATAATAAAATTCATGCCCTCTTAGTTTCCTTGAAAATGTTATTTATGAATGATTCTACAGAGCTTGAGAGGAACGACCACTGCTTACCCAGGCTGGCTCTCTCTAAAAAAAGTAAGTTCATTAAATTCGTTTCAACAAAAACATCTTCTTTAACAATATTGTGTGCTCCACTTAGCAGCCACTGCAACTACCCAATCCGAGATGCATCGAACTGCTTAACTAAAATTACATGAGGGGCATAAAACCAATATCCGATTTTTTTCCATCACTGGCTGACAATGTGCTAATCGCTAGCTCTTATGCTTTCAGGGGAGTGTGGGGATGGAGTGTCAGAATGGAGTGCCAGGATGGAGTCTTTGAACAAGGCAACCGAGATAGAGGACTAGATGGAGGGATCAGATTAGAATTGTTTATTTGCAAGAAACTAGAAGCAGCTAAGATCTTCACTTAATCGTGCTTGGGATGGAGTGTCCGTGAAACCATTGGAAAATGATGATTATACATACCTTGTGGGATTCCATGGAGAATTGATGTATATAGATTGATAATAACACCTTTAAAATGGCTAAATGAGGTCATAGAATATGTAATATCACATGCAAAAAGGATTTGGCCATTGGAAAAATAGTCAAAACACCAATAGCACTTATCCAAAGGAAGGGAAATTCAATATGGAAGAATGAGAAAAAATATGTACTATACCTCCAATGGGTTGATGATTATATATATATATATATATATATATATATATATATATATATATGATGATGATGATGATGATCAATATGATGCAATGAATGAGTGGAATACACTCATATATAGGACATAACATTCCATAATGGCAGAATGCATGCATGGATAATAGCATAATAGTGATGATCTAAATAGAAATTTTAAAATAGAACTAGTTAGTTAATTCCCACTAAACTAGTGTGCCAAAGTAGAAATTTCTTCAACATCCCCTCTGAGCATCACTATGGAGCAAAATGAGTTTCGACTACTAGGACATATTAGGTACTCATGTAAAATACAACTAATGAACCTTGAATAAAATGGGAAGAGGAAAACCACATGGGAACAAACCCCCTCAAAGAGACAATGCATCAAAAGAGAAGAAAATGGCATCTTCTACACAATTGTGTTCTTCACTTTTAGAGATGATCCAACAAAGTCTGAAACTTTGGCTCCTTGAAAGTCTTCATGAAGATGTAGAAATATATATGGATATGTTGAAGTCCTTTGACAACCTAGATTTCCTTGTACCTGCTCACCAAACCATTTGTTTCTCTCTTGGTCCCATAGACCCATATGCATATGACAATTTTCCTCCCTGGTGGAAGTGGAACCAAATGCCAAGTATGATTCTTTATGAGTGAGTCATACCCATTCTACATGGATGCTCATAATGGATTTCCCAAAGCCTCACTATAGAGCTATGGATGAGAATATTGAACCATATAACAATTCAAGGGCATCACAAGTTCAGAAGATGAGAGGTACATGAGAAGGATTTTCATGATGAGATTGAGTCCTCCTGGAATCCAATGGATTCTCTGCAAGAACACTTGCTTCCTGAAGTGTCAAGTGTTCCCTCTTGGGCATCTATTTGAAGCTTCGATGTTGGCTTATTATTTGGCTGTACTACCTTCTTATTTCCATGTATAAAATTTGAGTGTATGGAATCATCTCGATGTTTGGCTGATGGAAGCACAAGAGTATATGCATGTGCATTGGAGGTGTATGCAAAGTGCCTCTCTCCTTGGGTAGAAATTAGAAAGAGATGGAGTCATCATGACTTAGTGGGTGCCATAACCTTGACTTTTGATCGACCTCACCAATTGCAATGATGAATTGTCATGCATGTCAATCAGTGCGAAACTAAATATGATGTAAATTCAACCTTTTTACCTTTAGGGTGATCGATGGCGAGAAAGGGTCATAGAAATATTTGGAGCATGTAAAACATTCTCAAAACTTCCATTATGGGGTTCACTCTCCCCTCTCCTACTCTTGCTACTAGGTATCATCCCCTTAGAATGGGGGTCTTGAGAATGAACTCAAAGTAGAGAAAACTTCTTCTTTAGCTGCCATATGATGGGATGCACGGGAATCTATAATCCATGAATCATATGAGAGGAATTAATTGTAACAAGATCATGATGATTACCTTTCTTGGGAACTATTATTCTTTTCTTCCTTTTTAGCTGCAAACTCCCTACAGGATGAAGTTTCAAGGTTGTTTTACTGAATTAGCGTGCCGTAAGATCGGTCTGTTTCTTCATGCATGTGGATTCTTCCTTGATTCAATTTATTTGATGAGTGCAATACTTTCCTTTCTTCTTCTTCTTGGAATCTGAAGAGTCTTTGAGCTGAAAAGAATGTCGTTAAGGTTTGGAATATCCTCCTTGTTTTTGTTGTTTCTCCTTCTTGTTCTATTTGGATGATACTTTCCATCATGCATAGTGGTGCATGTGATTTGAGATCATGAAAATTGGGGCCATCTAAGTGAGTTTTTCCTGCTCGTGTGTGAGAGAATCAATGAAATTATCCATGGTAGGAATCTTCAATTTGTTCCCATGAGATACCTTTCTGAATGGAAAGTGGAAACATAAACAACATATTCTGGTCCTAGCTTTGCCAAGATTGTTAGAATGAGTTGGTCCACTTGTTTAGACTTATCTGATACTACAGTTTCTAATCTTCAAATATCAAGATTTAAAATTAGTAAGAAATCTTAGCCTTATTAAAAATTTTAGGGTCTAAAGTATTCAACTCTACCTAAAAAATATGACCTCTCATCTCATCCTTCTTTCCTAAGAGTCCTTCCAAGGTGGTCTTGATCTCATTTGGAGTCTTGCATGTGGAAACAACAAACCATACAAATTAGTTGAAATCAATTTAAGAAGAATTCATGTGCTTCATCCCATTTGGGTTCCATCTCATCTTCCTCAATTGTTGATGGGTTATGTTTGGCTCCCCATAGTTAAGTTGTACAATTTCCTTTGAGTTAGGTGCTAATTTAGGGATTCCAATCAAAATCATTATGGAGGATTACCCGCAAGTTTGACTATATGGAGTTGCTATCCATCCTCCAACTTGTTTTGGAAACCCTAAAAATTTTTCACTTGCAGATTGAAAAATTAAGAAATCACGGCATGCACTTTAATTGAAAATTTGTATCATTTTCAGGAGGCGATATTCCAACTTACTTTATGATAAAACGGTGAGGAATCTTGCCAAGGGTTGAAAACCCACTTGCGGAATGGGTCAATTTACTGCTTTAATTTGATCTGTTTCCTTAAAAAGTTAATATTTTGGAGAAATCACTACATAAAGGTATGATACAGATTCATATAAGTTTTAGGAGGTGATATCCCGACTTACTTTCTGAAACAAGCAGTGGGGAATCACCAAGCGGTTGAAGAGCCCACTTGAAAGAATTAGGTCAGTTACTTCTTTTACTAGTCGTTTCCTCAAAAAGTTAATATTTTGGGAAAAATCAACTACTTGAGAAAGGAATTATGATACGGATTCATATTAGTTTTGGGAGGTGATGCCAGCTTACTGAGAAAATGTTGAGGAATCTCATAAAATGTTTGAAAACCCACTTGCAGAATGGGTCAATTTAGTTCTTAGATGAGAAGTTTCCTTAAAAGGTTAATATTTTTGGAGAAATCACTGTCGAAAGGTAAGACCACAAATTTTGCTCGTCAAAACTCCGATTTTCCTTATTCAACCTTTTGATCCAAGCAACATGGCTGGAAATACGATGTCAATTTTTCATCGAAACTTGCACAAGATATATAGCTAAAGCAAGTACAAATGAATCTTATCAATAAAGGAAGAAATATTCAATATGAAAGAATGAGAAAAATATATTGCACACTACTCCAATGAGCTCATGATTGATACATAGATGATGATCAATGATCTGATTGAGATAGTGGAATACACTCCTTATATAGGACATAAAATTCCATAATAAGAATTGCATGCATGCATAATAACACAATAGTGATGATCTAAAATAAAATTATAAAATAGAACTGTTGGTTATCCCACTATAAACTAGTGTGCAGAAAAGTAATTTCTCCAATATTAAGGTGGTGGAAAGGGTTTCATTACAAGAAGAAAACTTGGAAAACCTTGAATCAGTTTTACCAACTAGACATGGGAGCTAAAGAAGATTAATGAGATGGTTAAAGACTGTCTAATGAAGACATGAATGGATTCAGGCAATACATATATATAAACATCCTTTAAGGTTCTATTTTCTAATTGGTATGGATTTTTTAGACAAGTATCATGTTATCCTAGACTATTATAACAAAGCATTTGCCTTGGAAGAAACAGGATAATACAAAGGAATTCCAGGGCGTGCTTTATGAGAAATCTCATCATTACATTTGAAGAAGAGTTACATAAAGGGTGCCAAATATTTTTTTGGGATGGAAGGAACACCTAAGGATAAGGTGTCGAGTATTGAAAGGCAGTGAAAATCATGAAATAGTTTGGGATATATTCAAGGAGATACAAATTACCGCCGCTTGAGATATTGACTTCTCTATCAATGCGATGCCTAGCAGGTTGTTATCCAGAACTAATGGTGAATTGTGGACCTTGATCTCCCTAGATCCCACCTAGATCTAGAACAAAACACACGAACTGACACTTTCTTAGTTTTGGAGCAGATTTTAACTAAGGGGGTGGTGAGCCTTACCATTTTAAAATCCTTTAGCTTCCTCTGCTTCATCCTGTCAGCTCAGTTCAATGCTCTGTGTGATGAACCTTGCAAAGAAGCATAACCAACAGAGTGATAGTAGCCATAAACTCCAATATAAAACCTATGTGTGTGATCCAAGGGTCCCAGCCCTTTAATGCACCAACAAGCTTTATAGGAAAGAATCGTATTCTTGTATCATATTAAATGTGAAAGAGATTTACAACCATAGCCTTGATACCATTGGGTCCCTTCCAATGTCCTTTGTTCCCCATGCTACTCCAAAATTAGAGCATGGATGCAGTAATATTCACAATCTATCTTGACAAAACAAATCCTGACCACTCTAACCAAGCTAGTAATTCCAAACCAAATCCAACTTAGCTGATCCCAAAGCTAGCTTTCTCTGTGAGATCTTCTCTCCTTTTATAATTTGAAAAGTATAGGGTGAGGAGGTGAGTATGATCCCACTAAATCATGGCTTGAGTAAGATCCAAACAAACCTTTCGGATACCACCTCACCATGGAGTTTCTCCTTCTAGAGATATTCAAAGAAAACTCTCGTTTTTTCCCACGTGTAAGCATTCTCGCACCCTAGCTATAATGCAGTCTGTGGAAATGTCGCAAGCCAGTTTCATGACATCTTGTGGCGATTAGGAATTTCCACACCCTACATACAGAGAAGATTTTGGAAATCCTCCTTAATAGGGTGTTTTCAAAGGAAAATGCAACTTCTTTTCTAGGAAAAGTTCTTCTCTTCTCTTTTACCTCGGAACTTGAGGAGCCATTGTGACCCCTCAGGAAGGCATGAGATAGGTTTTACATCATTAGGTCCTTAGGGATGGTGAAAATATATGTCAGGGGTCCCAAAGTGAAGTTAGAACAAAGTGATGGCCGGGGTGCTTTTAATGTCTTGATATGTCAGCAGGGAACAAGGAGCATTCGATTGAGAGAAACACGCCAACAAACGAGGAAATGAATTTACAATAATATATCATCTTGAGGTATGACATTCCCCTAGAATACAAATTAATCATGTAAATCTTGACATGTAGACATCCATGTGTCAAGTACAGGCCAGTCCTCGCCATAGAGGCATACTGTGGATCCATTCCAATATGACTCAGAATGAGAACATAGCCACCAAAAATACATTTGTGGATCTAGCAGCCAAAGACTCAAATTGAACATAGCCACCGGAGACCTTACAATGTGGATCTATACAACAATACATTGAATATACTCAGCACTTAACACGGATCTATGGAAAATATCCATGAGGGTCTTCATGCTCCTCTATAGGTATGAATCTAACCATGTAGCGAATACATGTGTTGAAATTAGAACATGGTAGAAACCACTTGTTCACGGTATTGGTGTATCACATTAACAAGTGCGGGGAAAATCACCATTAATGTCAATGACTCCAAGGTACACTAGTACAATCAAAAGAATGTGAATAATAAATAAAGCTGAAATTCGAACACTTTCTGACGAATCTCGAATCGAGTGGTAATGAAAACCCACTTTCTAAAGAAATGAAACCTACCATTGGGGCATGCAAGTTCCAAGGTACCAATTGGTTTCTAGGTCCCATTCACGGATAATGAGTTACCAAGTCGGCAGGGAAAGAAAGAGACTCATCCAAAGGGAGGGACATAATGTATCCCACATCAATGACAGAAACAAGTAACAAGATTTCATATAGATTAGAGTAACAAGTAATTCATGGCCATTCGGCGGGGGATGGCCAAAAGCACTTCAGAAGGCTTGGGCCTTAGAAATGGCGGCGTATAATGAAGGTTTTACAGGTTGAACTTATTTTTAGGGCATATTGATGACACGACAATTATCTTGGAAATACTAACTCAATCAACAAGGATCAAGAACCAATTTGTAATCTTATAGGAGTGATCGGGGAGACAAATTGGATTTTCCAACTAGACACAGTGAAAGGGTGTCATGTTCAAAGTGACTCTTTCATGGAATACAGGTTTATACATATTTCTTTTCCAATTTTTTTCCCCACCATTTTTTGGTGAGTACTTCTTTATTTTTTATGCAAGCTTGGGGAGGATAGCATATGCTTGTAATGTAAACTCAATCTTTGGACGAGTCCCTCGAATCTGCTTGAACCCTAAGAGTCGTTTAGTTATATGGGCCTTCGAGGGATAGTTTTTCGTCTTTAACCTAAATTTAAAAAATGAAACAAGGTCTTTGAGCATGATTGCATCTAATTTCAAGCTCATTTAAAATAGAACAATGTGAGCATTGTTTTTGTGTCCAAACTCATTAAAAATGAGCCAAGGTTTTCCCTACCTCTCTGTTTGAAGGTCAAGTCCTTCGTCTAGTATTTGAAGCTTCATTTCCTCTGCTTGTCATGGATGAGAAAACTGAGAAGCTTGGAGAATACTTTTAACATAGGACTTCATCTTTGGAAGTTAGAGATACCAACTTTAATTTTGAGAGGGGTTAATTTTTAACCTTTTAGAGTCATGGCATAGTTTTCTATGGTTCGAAGATTATTGTAAAAATGAAACATTATAAAGCACGCCAAGTTTCCTCTGGTTCAAACTGTGTAAAAATGAAACGAGGTCAAAGCATATGTTTGTTTAGTTTTACAATCGCGTAAAAATTAAAATTTCTATCCCAAACATGGTTTTGTTTGTTTTAAATCTTATAAAAATAGAAACGAAATCCAGGCTTAGTCTTTGTTCTTTCTCATGCTACGTAAATGCAATAAGTTGCAGGCTTATTAACATTTCTTTCTCATGATAAGTAAATCAGTAGAGAATGTAACATTGCTTTATCACTTTTCAGACTTGTAAGGTTACAAAAATGAACCCCTTTGAGTTCCCTTTAATCTCTTTTAGACTCTCTAAACATAGAAGATTCTTAGAGGTGATGTTTCTTTCAAGCTTGTTAAATTATTGAGAAGAAATACGTCATACATCTCTTTTTTGGTCTCATAGGACTATTTTACGAAAAAGAAAATGAGAGAGTTCTCTTTGCAAGGTGTTTTGGGACTCTCACCATGCTGAAAAACCTTTGAGTTTCTTTCTTTGGACTCATAAAATGGTTATCGAAGACCATACAGGATAAAACCACTCCATGCCGGGGTTTTGTAAACATGTACTTCTAGGGACTCATCCAAGAAGGATGAGATTGTCCCCTAAGAATATGTTATCCTCTTGGTTTCGTAAAAAATAAAAGAGGTACTTCATCTCGATAGTTGGGGAAAATTGGGGAAAGAATTGTGTCTAAAACCTGTATTCCATGAAAGGAGTCACTTTTGAACATGACACCCTTTTACTTTCCTTGTGTCTAGGTTGGAAAATCCACTTGTCTCGATCATACTCATCAAGATTTTCAGTGAGTGCAATGATCGCCTTGTTTTGAGTCGGTGTACAAGACTGTGCATTTGTAATTAATAGTCAATATGTTCAAAAAATAAGTTCAAGCCAGAAAGCAGCCTAATGCGATAAGGCCCATTTCTAGGTCTTAAAGCCTTCTATTCATCCCACAGTGTTGATCTGAATCACTTTGTGCTGATCTACATCAAATCTTGACGTACTTGTTTCGCATTGATGTGGGATACATTAAGTCCCTCCTGTGACAAGTCTTTTTCCATCAACTCCAAATCATTATTCAGGAATTTAGGTTAGCTAAGTTGGATTTGGCAAATTATACTTGGATTGGAGGTGGCTTGTGATTTGTTTTGTCAAGATAGATTGTGAATATTATCAGATCTATGCTCTCGTTATAGGTGGAAATTGTGAGCGAAGGAGTTGGAAGGGACCTTACGACACAGGCCATGGTTGTAATCTCTCTTTCCGCTTTAATAGCGATGCATGATAGTAATGATTCTTTCCCTATAAACTTGTTGTGTTTATTTTGCTCCCTTGGTTTATGATGCACTACATAGGTTTTATATTGAGTTATCTTTATTACTATCACTTTGTGGTTGGTTCGTTCTACGGGTTCATACGTTGTATGAGCATTGGAGCGAGAGCTTCAAGGATTGTGATAAGCGAGGGAAGGAAGGCGACATTAAATGTATGTCCTCACCCTGCTAGTTAGTAACTATTATGAAACTGGAAAGCACGTCATGTTGCAGATGTGTTTTGTTACAGATCTAGGTGGATCTAGGAGATATATTAGTGTGTCCACACCTATAAATTAGTGGTAACAAAATTGGTGACTCAAGTAAAGGGACTCCTCGCACATAATTTGAAGAGGAAAAGGTGAGGATGTTAGGATGATCCCACTAAATCATGAAAGCGAGTAGATCCAAAACCATTGAGGATGCCACCTCACCATGGGGACATGATTTGTGGAACTTTGTGAACGAGCTGGCTGTGAGAATCGAGGCATTCTCACACCTGCTTGCCTATATAGCAACGCGAACTTCTCCCTCTTTATAGTGTTTTTTACAAAGGAAAATGCAGCTTCTTTTCGCAGGAAAAGTTCCTCTCCAGCACTCTCTCTTAGAACTTCGGGCCACTAACCCCTACGAGGCAGAGATGAGTTTACATCATTAGCGTTCACGAGGGAAAATAGTAGTAACAACAGCGCCAATATCTAAGACTCCTTACATGATAAGTACACATGAACTGAAAAGGAATTGCAAATGCAACTTGAAGAACTTACGAAGAAGGGGTTATATGCGTCCAAGTGTGTCACCTTAGAGTTAACCCCATTTTTATTTGTGAATAAAAGGGATGGAACTTGAGACTTTACATTGCAAGAAGTTGAACAAGGTAACTATGAAAAACAACTACACTTTTCCTAGAATAGATGACCTCTTTGATCAGATAAAAGACACAAGAATATTATCGAAGATTGATCTTAGGTGAGGATATCAGCCAGGTCAGAATTAAAGAAGAATACATCAACAAGAATTCTTTTAGAACAAAGGTATAGCCATTATGAGTTCTATTGGTTCCATTTTGGGTTAACAAATGCCATCACATCTTCATGTCTCTCATGAATGGTGTATTCAGGAATGGATACTTTTGTGGAGGAATCCAACAACTAGTTGGAGCGATGCTTTCGCGTTACATGTGGCGATGTTATCCAACCCATGCTTTGCAACCTCAGTGTGCCCGATTCCCACCTACATGACACACAAGGTCGGAGGAATTGGGCACGAAACCTCATAGGAACCTTCATTTTCACATCCCCTTGCACCAATTGAAACTTTAGGGCGTACTTGGATAAATTTTTCATTGTTTTCTTGGATGAAATTTCTATATATTCTAAATATGAAGAAGAACTTGAGAAACACTTGAGTATGGTGTTACAATTATTGAGGGAGCATTAGTTGTATGCCAAGTTGGGAAAGTGTTCATTTTATAGAGAAACAAATACATTACTTGGGCCATATCGTATCAGGAGGGATAGTAGTGGACCTGAAGATTAAGAGTGAGGTTAGCCCAACACCAAGGAACTGTCATAAATAGATCATTTATATGGGTCTTGCGGGGTTGATTTCACAGTTCTTGAATGATTCTCAAGGATTGCATCCAATTACTTCCCTTGCAGAAGAAGCATGTGAATTTTGAATGGACATGTGATTGTTAAAGAAATCTCCAACAATTGAAGAATTTATTAACAAGTGAACCAATTTTGAGAATTATTGATCCAAATGAATATTTCATTGTATGCATTGGTGCATGTAGTGAGGACTTTGTGGAGTCCTTATTCAGAATGGATATGTGCACATCCAATTACTTCCTTGCAGAAGAAGCATGTGAATTTTGAATGGACATGTGATTGTTAAAGAAATCTCCAACAATTGAAGAATTTATTAACAAGTGATCCAATACTGAGGATTGTTGATCCAAATGAATATTTCATTGTATGCATTGATGCATGTAGTGAGGGACTTGGTGGAGTCCTTATTCAGAATGGATATGTGGTGTGATATGAATCAAGGAAACTGAAGGAGCATGAAAGACACTATGAAACTCATGATTTGGAGTTGGAAGCCATAGTGCATGCCTTGAATATGTGGAGGCACTACCTCATGGGAAAAATATTTACGTTGAGAATAAACCATAGTGGTATGAAATACTTGTTTGGACAACCAAATCTGAATTCCATGCAAAGCAGATGGTTAGATTTCATTAGTGAGTATGATTTTGATATAAAACATATCAAAGGTAAAGAGAACAAGGTGGTTGATGCACTCAGCAGGAGGGTGCATGAGATGCATGCTACAACAATTAACATGTGTCAATTAGACTTGAAAGATAAAATTATAGAAGCTGCAAAATCAGAGAAAAAATACATGGAGCTAAGGGAAAAACTTCAGTAAAGAAATTTACAACAGAAAGTTGAATATTATAAGCTAGAAAATGAAATTATCAGATATAGAGGCAGAATCTATGTGTCAAATTATCAGGAATTGAAGGATCTGATACTGGGAGAAATGCATGATGTACCTTATGTTGGACACCCAGGTTATCAGAAGACTATTGCAACTGTTAAGAGACAATATTATTGGTTAGACATGAAGAAATAAATTGTTGAGTTTATTTCCAAATGTGTGGCATGTCAAAAGGTCAAGGCCGAGCATAGACATAGAACTGGATTGCTACAACCATTGCCCATTCCTGAGTGGAAGTGGGAAGTGGTAACAATGGAATTTATCACTAAATTACAAAGAACCAACAAACAACATGATTCCATCATGGTAGTGTTGGAAAAGCTTACCAAAGTTACCCATTTTATTTCAGTAAATCTTAATAAGACAACTAACATAGTTGATATCTATATGAGAGAAATAGCTCGATTACATGGAATGCCCAAGACAATTGTGTCTGACAAAGATTCAAAATTTAATTCAAATTTTTGGAAGGGWTTGTTYAAGGGGTTTTGAACAAATCTGCATTTTAGCACAACTTATCATCCAGAGTTAGATGGGCATACAGAAAGGGTGAATCGAGTAATAGAAGATATGCTAAGGATGTATGTCATGGATAAACCATCCAAATGGGAGGATTATCTACACTTGGTAGAGTTTTCTTACAACAATGGGTACCAAGCATCCTTGAAGATGAGCCATTTGAGGCACTCTATGGCAGAAAATGAAACACACCAGTCAATTGGGGCAACCCAGTAGACTGTGCAGTAGTTGGGCCAGGACTACTCAGAGAAATGGAAGAACAAATGATGAAGATAAAGCAGAATTTAAAGACTGTGCAGGCCATACATAAAGTTTATGTTGATAAGGGCATAACTCATAGGGAATTTAATGTGGGTGATCATGTGTTTTTGAAAGTAAAGGCCAACATAAGTTCCTTGAGTTGGGAAATTGTTCAAAGTTGGAAGTGCGGTTTTATGGGCCATGTGAAATCTTGGAAAGGATTGGGATTGTGGCTTACATGCTTTCCTTGCCTGCATCAATGCATATTCATAATGTATTCCATGTGTAATTACTTAAAAAGTATGTGCATGATACTAATCATGTTATTGATTGGAATGTGATTTAGGTGGAACAAGAAGGAGGTTTTCAAGTGCATCTGGTGCGCATATTGGATCATAAGATCAAGTAGCTCTGGAATCGATCCATAGAGCTAGTAAAGGTTCAATGGACCTGGTATGACCTCGAGGATGCGACTTGGGAACATGAGGATGTTATGCGGGTAGAATAAACACATATTTTTGAAAACTTTTGAGTTTTGATTGTACGTGTGTATATACTGCACCACAGACAATGCATAAATAAGGGGGATGGGATTGTAATACCCCTAGGCTGAATCCCCAAGAGTAAATATGAATGTAACTGTAATTTATTTATAAGCTGGTGAGATGATGGCACAAGTTTCTTGGTTTGGTGCTGCGTGCATTAAGTAGTGCATGTGATTATCATATCAAATAAGTGCGCATAATTTCTAAAATAATATAGAACACAGTTTAAAGTATATAGTGCATTTTAAAATACTATAGAGTGCAGTTTAAAGAATATAGTGCACACAAGAATGGCACACTAGAAGTGGAATCAGTTGAAGTAACATCACGCACTGGTTTAAGCGCGTAGGGAATGATGCACTAACAGGAGAGCCTTACAGGATGGCGCACACTTTTGAATTCAACACAGACTGGTTTAGTGCATAGGTTTTGAAGGCCCGTGAATCCTTTTGTATATATATCTTGATGTAACGAGCACTTGTGTAAGAGCACAGGGTTGGCACACTGAAGAAAGAGTGTGCACAGCCTATAAGTTTCGTGCGCATTGGTTTGAGTGTGTGAACTGTATATTTTGAGGCTGGTGAGCCTGAATGCAACATATTAGTACTGTGATACTGAGAATGAAAATGTACTCATGCAAATTAATGAAAAATACATCCTTGTGGTAGACTGACCACGTGAAAGAGTTCGGGGGGATTAAAATCCACTAGCTGAGGTCAAGGGGGTTGGGTTAAAGGGGCTTAAAACCAAAAATCAATATTATATTAATATTTCTTAAAAAGTGAAAAGTATGTATATTATATTATATCCTAAGTCCTAGGGAGGGGACAAGTGGCTAAAGGCAGTTCTCAATGTGACAAGTTTCAAGTCGGGAACATGTTGTGGATTGAAGGCAGTTCTCAACCTGACAAGTGTCAAGTTGGAAACATGCAGTCAAGTAGTTTGGACTTGATCCATTATGCTATGGTGGGGGACATGATTCATTCATTCGACCATCACGAGCTAAGGGGGAGCGATTGTTTTTCCATCAAGCAACTGTTTTGTCATAGAACTGTTCATTGAGTGAACCTGATTGGAATGTCATGAACTGATAGTTATTGGGGTGAGTAATTATGATGTTTACCGTCACAAATTGGTATGCATATCTTGGATATCTAGGATGAAGATGTGATTTGTTAGGCCCATTGGTTATTGGACTAAAGAGGTAGGTTGTTAGGCCTGTGGAACTTTGCATCCTCTCCAGGTGAGAGAATTGTTGGGAATTAATTCCTGAGGTGCCAAACTGCAACGAAAGTGCTATGAGACTTCCTATATGGACTATTTCTAAAGCCCTAGAAGGGAAGTGGGGTAGCCGAGGACTGTTGAGAATATAAGGGAAACAATTCCTAGGGTGGGACAGGCATGTGGGGTATGAGATATTGTAGGTGGTTAGTGCGAATTGGCATATATGATGAACTTTCTAGGAATTGAGTCACTTGTGTCTGAGTTATCTGTGATTGAGTTCCTCTTGAGTGAGATACTTTATCCTGGTTGGGAACCCTTACCCAAGTGGAGTTTAGCCCTATCTCAGTGGTGACCCACTGCTGAGATTTATGAACAATGCGGTCTAAGGCTGGGAGGAACATGGAAGGTCTACCCACGATTGGTGTCTTTTATTCAAAAGATAAGTGCCAAATTGTGTGTTAAATTATAATTGCAGTAACATTTATGAAATTTTTGCCATGGGTTTATGTTATTTATGCTGCATGTATAACTCTTTTATGATTGTGTATAATTCTGTTATGAATATGTATTTAATCATGCTTTGCAGAATAATTATAAGTGTTAATTAGTGACAGAGTTTAATCAGTGCAATTTCAGTGGAATTGCTGGTAATATGGTATCAGAACTGATGATAAGAGGATTTTGGTGGAATGTGTCTGGCCTGTGTGGTGGGGTATGTAACAAATTGGTATCAGAGCATGAAATTTTTAAGTGGCACTGCCTAGAAGGTGGTTGGGAGTGTTACACTAGCTGTCGGTAGGAAGAATCACTTTCAAACACTATTTAAAGAGAGAGGGGAAACAAATGTTGGTGAGGTTATGAAGGTAATCAGTTTATTCCCACAATTCTTTGATGAAGAGGTCAAAGAAGGAATGGAGTTTGTTGTATCCAAGGAAGAGCTGAAAGGTGTTATGTCATYGTTTAGCAAGGAAACAATCCCTRGACTGGATGGATGGACTGTTGAGTTCTACTTGGTATTCTATGACCTTCTAGAGGATGACCTACAAAGGGTGATAGAAGAATCTAAGGTTTCAAGGAAAATATTGGGGGATATGAAATCCACCTTTATTGTGTTGATACTTAAATCAAACAAGTATATATCCTTTGAGGAATTCATACCAATTTCTCTATGTAACTTTGTTTATAAATTTTTTTTGAAGATCATTGCAAACAAACTGAAGTCATCCCTATCCATGTCTATCTCAGAGGAATAGTTTCTTTTCTCTTCAACATGAAAATTCATGTGGCAGGGACATCCCAAGAGGGTCTCCACTCAATAAAAGGAGGAAATCAAGATGCAATAGTTATGAAAATAGACCTCTCCAAGGCATATGACAAGGTTAGTTGGTTCTCCTTGAGATTGGTGTTTCTACAAACATGATTGAATATTCAATCAATCAATCGATAATGGGGTTTTTAGAGTCAACCAAGTTTGTATTCTTGATCAACGAATCACCCTCAGATTTTTTCAAATCCTCCAGGGGACTAAGGCAAGGGTAGTCTCTCTCACCCTACATATTCCTTCTAGAGGTTGAAGCTATGAGCAGGTTTATTTTGGATGCTAGGAGAGAGGGATACCTAAAAGGAATCAAGGTTGAAGGTGATGTATTGTTGGCACCAGGATGAAGTAGAAAGAAAGATGATCATGAGGAAATAAAGCGTGTATAAACTGAAGTAATAGCTAGAAGGAAACACAACACACGTGCATGCAAGAAAGAGTGCACAAGAAAAGTGACAGTTGGAGGAAGAATACCACACGTGCATGGGAGGAAGACCTAACGTCAATAGGGTTAGGGTTTTGGTAACACATTTTAAACGACTAAAGAGCCCGATATATATAAATATAGATACGTAGGTATCACAAGGGGTTCGTCGGTCCCTTATTAGTTCATTATTTTTGTATTAGAGATGTACGAGTTGATACGATATGTAATGTTGTTATGACCTATTTTTGTAAGTTGTTGAGCTATAGGAGAGGAGAGAAGGAAGATCCGAGGATTAGATCGCAGGCTAAGGATCCTGGTGCGATCTAGTTCGCCTCATATAGGTCTTACCCATCTGAGGAGAATTGTAAAAGCGTGGTATTGGAGGTACAAAACTACCATAATAAAAGAGCCAAGAGCCAAAGCTTTGTGGACGTAGCCCGGGAGGGGGTGAACCACGGTAATATCTGTGCAATGTGATGAATGCATGCATATATTTGTCTTCTCTCAAAATTTAATTGTTGTGCTTAATGAATGAGTTATTATATTGCTATGAAATATGATTGTGATGTTAAGGAAATAAACTGTTGAAGATAAATGCATAACCACAAATACTAGTAGATTGAAATCACAATTCGTAGTAGATGGATCTGAGTAACAAACCCATATCTCATACTCAATCCTAGGCTGTAAACACCCGAGTCTTATAGCTACCCATTTAAAGCTATCTTGGGTGAGACTACACAATGCATTCTGTGTGCTGTGTTTCCTTCTAGTTTACCAGGAGAGCTGATAGTTTTAGGGGATTTGTTGGAAACCTGAAATACATGAACCCTGGGTCAATAAATCAGAGGATAAAGAAACAAGAATAGACAACCAACAAATGGTTTCATTTCCACGTTGGTAAGAACAAGAGAGGACTGAGTAGAGGAGCTAGATTGAGCGAGAAAAGAATGAGGAAAAGAAGAGAGCAATGATCCATTAGAAGGGAATTTTGAGACCGTAGAATCCCACAAAAGCAGAAATCGAAGGCTGGTTGAGAACCAAAGAGATAGAGTTTGCACAAAAAGACAATAGAAACCCTATAATCACACCTTGCAAATATCTAGACAAATACGTGTTTATTGATTTACATGAAGTCTTTTTCTGTGATTTTCTACATTTACTGCAGGAGTGGATAGTAAGGTTGAAGGATAACCACGCGACGAACCGGATTAGACAACTATATTGGACCCCAATATAGATTGAGAATTTACAGTAGGTGAACAACAAATTCACCCGTGCGATAGACTTTTGGCTTGACAGTATTTTGGTAGGCTTCATAATAGAGTTTGCAGTTGACACATCGAATTCATATAGCCAGGCGGAGCAAGAATTCCTATGCGGACCTCGAGGAAGGTGTTGAAGGAAAATCTCCCCGCGGACAGGTAGATCTCCTCAAAGAGCTAGACTCTTAACTCTAAGATAGAAAGTGCTTATCATGGTCACTGACTTCCTTTTAGATCTAGGTGGACTAGTGTGTGAGAAGGAAGGAGAAAATAAGTACGTTTTACCGGTGTTTGTCCCTGCACGCTCCGAGTTGAGCTCCAATATTTCACTCCTCGATAATCCCTGTAGATAAAAAAAGTACGACCACTTCCTACTCTATCAATATTAGTCCGAAATAGGTCTATCTAATAAAGAGACAAATTCATGTAGGGTTGAACACGAATTAGAAATAAACAGGCCAAGCAAATTATATTAATGAGGACAAAACATTACTTACAGCCGTAGATGGATTGCAACAATTTAATCAAGTCCTCCTTGTCTACCCCTTGCTCAAAAGATCCCTCAAAAGATCCACAATCCGAAAGATGATAGCTTCACCGATTGCAACCTATGAGATAATAGGTCTCTTGCTTCCAAATTATCTCTATTACAACATCACTTATAAGATCATAAGTTTGGTGTGATTCTCCTTTTCCAGTCCCCTTTGACCATGAGAAATATTGCTTATATAGCCTTGGAGAGGCTCAACAACTTGAGATATCCTTGGGGTGAGTTGAGGATTTTCCTCCTCCAGTTAGAGATCTGCCCTAAGATCATGGCTTGATTGAGGATTCGAACCCAACTACCTTCTAAGAATGAAAAGATCCTTCCCCCATTCTTCTCAACAACTTAACTACTGCCCAGAATAGGCAGCGCTCCCTCAAAAGGGCCATCAGAGCGTTATAGCGCTCCCTAGTAGTGTATAGGGGAGCGCCAACACTCCTAAAGGTAGGAGTGCTCCTGCAAAAGGGCTCATGCAGCGCTATAACGCTCCTTGATGGCTTATGGTGGGGCGCCAACACTCCTGAGATAGTTATAAGGGAGTGCTCGCCTCCAAAAACTCAGTTTTTTGAGTGTTTTCAGATGGCAAAAGGTACATGAGCCCAGTTAACCTTTTCTCCTCTTCCAAATCAAATGTTTGAGGTGTTTCAAGTGTCCTTCTCATGTCATTATAGGCACGACATAGGCATCATGACAATATACTTTCTTTACCACTTGCAACACTTGTGAGCAAAGTGCGACACTTGCGACCTTTGTAATGACGACACTTGCGACACTATCAAAGTCAGTAATTTCAATGTGTAACAGATTGCCCCCCAAAGTATGAAGTTAGAAGATGAGAAATGATAACTAAAATGCTTTGTAGACTTTCAAGAAAGGGTATAGATGTGGAGAACCTGACAGAAGCTGCACACAAACATCCAACAAATATTATGACATGTTTCAAACCCAAGGCAGGCATACCTATGCTGGGGTGATAAAGACTTGCAAGATATGGCCGCCATAAAATACAATGTGGATCCATAATTGTACTGATAAAAAGGTATAGGCACTGAAAATACACTGTGGATCTATACTCTCATGACTTGAACTGATCGTAGCCATGAAGAATACACAGTGGATCTACGAGATGACAAGACATAGCCACGACCAATACAAAGTGGATCTATGTAACAATATATGTGTCATTGTTCAAGATAAACTCCATCGCAACGTGGGAAAAATACATATCAAAGTGATCAATCAATCCAGGGTCTTCTTACTAATCCCGATGTAGTATG
>SNQJ01S0145811.1:0-21456 GCA_010110895.2 Picea sitchensis
CTTGCTTCTGAACTCACTGTTAGACATAAAGCAAGATGAGTCATGCTTCTGACCTCGTTGTTAGACGTAAAGCATGACGCCGTGTGATCCTTACTTCTGACCTCGCTGTTAGACGTAAAGCAAGATGAGTCATGCTTCTGACCTCACTGTTAGACGTAAAGCATGACGCTGTGTGATCCTTGCTTCTGACCTCGTGTTGGCATCCATTTTGCATTTTTATCTTTTCCTTACAAGCTGCCTACACAAGGGTTTTGAACCCTCATACTCGTCGCAATTCTTTAAAAAAAAACGACACTATCATCTTTGCTTTTGCATATATGCTTCTCGTTTTCATTTTCACGACTGCAAGCGTGAAAACCTTGAGTTGGAAGTCATGTCAATGGCATTAAAATTGTCACTGGATTATTATGAATACTCTTGATCATGTGGTCATTTCACCTCTAACTCAATAATGGTCATACATGTGTCAAAACACCAAACCTTTATTTACTTTGCATTTTTATAGATATGGTTTCAATTTATAGATTCGCCATGCAATGAGTTTTGGTGTCTTTGATTAATTCTTGGTGCAATGGTTTCATACAAATGCATACATTTTATGATCAAATCCTTGGTGCTATATTCGAAATGTTGTTTTGTTTTAAATCATACAAATGCTATTGTTTTCTCAAATATTCGGGTTGACTTGTCATGATTTTCAATGGTTATTTGTTTGGCATATCGTTTACATTGTTTTTGACACACACCAATGATTTGAATTAACAAGGCATCGTCGATTGTACATGTCAAAATGAATGTTTTGCATGGTTTTATTTCACCCCACCACCCTCGCATGCATAGGCGTTAAACGTCTGCCTTGCATCTCGGGCTACCTCTGCTTGTTTTGAGAAAACTGTGGGAATTGGTCTTGTGTCTACCCTGTCTAACCTCCTCACCATTTACCCTGCTGACTGTGTGCTCTCTGCCTATGGCTCCTGTAGTGCGAATTTAACCCCATGGTGTTCAGAGTCTGTTACTGTTTGATAGTGCCAGAGAAGACTGCCCCCGTAATTGCCTCCCAGAGACACGTTTTTGCATGAGCGATTCTGGGAAAACGGTTTTGAATCAGATCAAACCCTTGAAAACCCAAAACCAAAATTAGTCCCATTTACCTTCATCGTTGGTGGTTTCCTCAGAAATTGGGTCTTTACAGAGATATGACTCATTCTTTAGAGGTCAAATTTTAGATCTTCTCTGTGGATGAAAGGTGTGTTTTGGGTTTGTGTGCATTTGTTGGAACGTTTATTACCTCTCCAGGCTTGGATCTCAGAATCCCTTCCACCCATCCAACCTTGTGCCTCTTGCCCTCTGTTGAACCCTTGATCAATCCAAATATTTATCAAGCAGTCTGTCAGCAAGTTGAAAGACAACAGGCTCTATTCTCTTTAAAATGTAGAGGCAGCCACTGCCATTGTTAATTCAAAGTTAGCATGACCGAATCATATCTCTACAACCAAGGTATGATATTTCAACAATGTTTTTGCAACGATCCTATCTATTTTGAATTTGCAAGAATGATTTCGTTTTGGATTAGTATAAACGATTGTGTTTGCAAAATATTTGTTTGCTAAATCGAATATAGTTCTGTTTTGATTGAATCGATTTAATATGATTTGGTTTGTTTCGAATTAGCATAGCCGATTGTGTTTGCTCTGAATTAGTATAAAAGATTTGTTGGATAAATCGAATACAGTTCTGTTTTGTTTGAATTGATTCAAAAACGATTCTGTTAGTTTTGAATTGGCATAAAAGATTTGGTTTGTTTTAGCGTGAATGATTTGCTTTGCTTTGAATTAGTAATTAAGGGTTTGTTTGATAGATCACATACATTTATGTTATCATTGATTAATTAAAACGATTTTGTTTGTAAATATGACCAGCTACAGAATCGTGAGATTCTATTAGCTAGTCATACAATTGGAATTTCTGTTGATTTTCTAAATGAACATAATCTGAACAACATGTATTTTTGTCCATCTACAGGTACACACAAATTTCAATGGGAATTGGATCTGCTGTGGCAGTTTAGAACATACTTTTTGTTACATAGTTTTGGTTTAGGTTGTTAGTCTTAGGCAGAATTAGAGATTTGGGAAATTGTTCCCATATCTTTTGCAAACATTTTTTGATGATTTCCACAAGGAATGTTTCACCCTGTGGCCTTTATATACTTATTATTTTTTGTAAAAAACCCATCGCTGCTTGGAGACAGAGACTATGGATTGATGATTCAGACTGAAATGAAAGTGGATGTTTTGTAACAGCTTTAACTTTCAATATATCAAACTTTTATTTCAAGTTTTGTTCATATCAGTTTGTAATCAAATTATCGACTACTTTAGCTATCATAATTTGTTACAGATTGATGTGATTTGGTTTAAATATTTTCCGTATTTGATGTCTCTTATTTTACTCACAACAATTACTCTGTTTGAATTTAATGAATAGAAGGTTTATCTTCTTTGTTAAATTAGCAGTTATGTGCAAATCTTCGCACTGGGATTTATCTAAATGTGATGATTTGTAAACTATAAGATTGTTGTTGTTTTATGTCTTGTTTGTTCTGTCATTCGTATTCAAAGAGCGTTGCTGCTTCCTATTTACAAGAAGCTTGTGGAAAATCTGGTGTGGATTTCTCCCATCAAACAGCTAAATCAAGTACTGTGAACATAACAAATAGGAAGCGCCTCTACAGGTCAGTTTGTTAGTGTTATTCAATTAGTTAATTAATATATAAACTTCTTGTAATCTGTACACGTCTCACTGTTCATTTTTATAGTTTAGATTTACAGTTAGGATTGTTATTTTAATTGCTTAGCTTAGATAGCTTTCATTTTATTCCTTTCTTATAAAAGTTATAAAAATCCAAAAATAGCTTCACTGTCATAAGACATTTTACAAATGATTTTGCAAATTTTGATCAAAATTTGTATTCTGTAAATACTGTACATATGTAATTGAGATTTAATTGTATTGATAGCTGAACATTTAATAAGTAGAATGATTGCTCTATAATATTAGTTAGTAAACTGTATATATATTTTAGATTTGTATATAGTTTAGTTAATTAATATATAAAATTCCTGTAATCTGCATTAACGCCTCAATCGTCTACTTTTATAGTTTAGATTTACGCTAGGATTGTTATTTAATTGCTTAGCTTAGATAGCTTCCATTTTATTTCTATTCTATAAAAGTTATAAAAATCCAAAAATAGCTTCACTGTCATAAGACAAATTACAAATGATTTTTGCAAATTCCTTGACTGCACTCTGTATTCTCAGAAAATACCGCATTATATGTAATTGAGACGAATTGCATTGATAGCCGAACATCTAATAAGTAGAATGATTGCCCCATAATAATAGCTAGTAAACCTGGGTGATATACATTTTAGATTCCATACAGTTTGTTGTTTTTTTTTTCACTCAGATTAGTTTCTTTAGTTTAGTTTCTTCACTTTCACTCTCTTTAGACTTAGATCGGCTAACGGAGTTGATAAACCCGCTTCTGAGTGGATCGGCTCCACCTCCGCTGACGAAGGCCATACCTTTGTCAACACCTTGTTGTTAGACGAAAGCAAGATGAGTTATGCTTCAATCAGTTGTTAGACGTGAAGCATGACGTCGCTGATTCCTCGCTTCTAACCTAGTTGTTAGATCTAAAGCAAGATGATGATGTGTTCTTTGTTTCTGACCTAGTTGTTAGACCGAAAGCGAGATGTTGATGTGTTCCCTCCTTGCTTCACCGTTGTTAGACATAAAGAAATATGAGTTATGCTTCTAACCCAGTAGTTAGATGTAAAGAAAGATGATAATGTGTTCATTACTTCTGACCCAGTTGTTAGAAGTAAAGAAAGATGATGATATTACTTGCTTCAACGAAGCAGACGAAGAAAGATGTGGATCGAGACCGATACCAAATTTTAATCATATGACATCGAGCTATAGTATTGATAAAATTTTAGTGTCAGATGAGGTATCATTTTACTGATACATATTTGATGCAGATGATGATAGCATTCTTTTCAGAATGATGATTCGAAGAAACTTCCGAAGGACTCGTGAAATGCTGTATAATGTTTAAAGATGATATCGACGATACCGCCTCCGTGATGCCACCGATGATGCAAACCTCTCTCGGCCTCGATGTCATGAAGAATACCCCTTCTTGTTAAGGGGAGTGTTGAAATAATGTAACCCTAAGAGCATTCTTATTATTATTTTGTTGTTGGATTAAATCCTATCATGGATTAATCATGTCATTATTATTATTGTTATTGGATTAATCCCTCATTGAGGATTAATCATGTTTCAGAATATAAATACTAAATCCTTTTTTTCTTTCATCAGTCACTCCGGACAATTTACAAAGGACAATAAGAAGTTGGCCCCACAGCTATAATGAAGACCCATATCACTCAAAGGTGGTTTACCCACCCAGAAAGTGAGATATCGGCCCCCACAGACCTTCTGCCAACTGACGATAAACAAGAGGCTAGCTACCACCCCCAAACACACAACTCACTTGCTCATTTTCTTAGGAGGCAAGCTGCAATTACTAGCTGGAGAGAGGAGAAGAAGGGTGGGCGCATCTCTTGGTGTTTCTGTGATTAATCCGTAAGTGCATTAATAAACCCATCTCCCTAGATCCACCTCGATCTAGAAAAACATGACACAATATATCGCTTCCTAGATCTAACTATTTAATTAAATTGGAAGTGATAATAAAAGACATACCTTGTAATTCCAGCCTTGGACATTTGTTGCCCTGCCAGCTTCTAGTACCTTTGGCGCAAATAAGATCAAAACAACACAACCAACCAAAGGAAAGTAAATAATATATTCCAATAAATTTTATACATGTGATCAAGGAGTTGTGTAATAAAGTAAATCTAACTTTATGGGAAAGAAACATATTAATCAGACTACATTAAATGTGAAAGCAGAGATTACAACCATCGCTTCTGATGCCTGTCCCTTCCAACCGGCCCTCCTCGCCTCACACACACTTCTTTCTCTAAGGATTCTGAAATCACAGATCTGATAGCCACCACAATCTATCTTGACAAACAAACTCAAAGCCACTCTAACCAAGCCAATAATTCCAAGCCAAAGAACCCACAAGCTCACAAAGCTCAAGCTAACTTTCTCTCCATGAGAAATCTCCTTTTATTAGTTGAAGAGGATAAGGTGAGGAGGTTAGGATGATCCCACCAAATCCTAAGCTAGTAAGATCCAAACCACTTGGATGCCACCCCACCATAGAAGCCTCCTTCTAGAAGATTCGAAACGCCATTTTTCCATCGTACGTACCAAGACCCTGTTATAGCAACCTCGCGAATCCATTCGTACCCCCGGTTATATAGTAAACTCCGCGAATGTCATTCTCGCGACTTCTATATAGCAACCTATGAACATCTTTTTTATAAGGTTTTTACATAGGAAAATGCAACTTACTTTCTCAAGAAAAGTTCTTCTCACTTCTCTATTTAGGAACTCATGCCACTGACACCTCTGAAGGAAATAGATAGGTATACATCATTAATGATCATAGGGATGACAAAATAATGTGTAATAGGAGCCCACAGCATGAAGTTAGAACAGAGTGATAGTCGAAATACTACGAGTGTGTAGGGAACAAGGAACAAATACCGAACCCGCAAACAAACAAGGAAATACAGCACAATAATATATCGTCACCGGTAGGCATTCCCATACTCGTAATACAAATGACTCAAAGAACAAATGCCATGGCGATCCACCGCGTAAGACATGTCAAGGCCACCAAACATACACCGGGATCCATGCCAAGATGACTCAAACCAACATTTACCAAAGATACATTGTGGATCTGTGTGTTAAAGACTCAAATTCAACATAGCCACCACGTATATACAATGTGGATCTTAAGTGCAACAAGCATTAATCAATATGCACGCAACGAACCGGATCTAGTAGAAAATATCCGTGGTCTCTACTCCACCACTCTATAATACTCTAATCTAACCGTGAATACGCTGAAGCTTCCAGTCATGAAACCAATTTTGATTACCCATCATTAGTGCAGCACCGCTAACAAGCAGCGAGGGAAATCACCATTAATGCAAATGGGACCTCAAGGAATAATTTGTGCTAGCCAAACCAAACTTAACGTGAATAAAATGAGTCAAGCTTCCAACATCTACACCTCCAACCGGGTCACCATGAAAACCCAATCGCCGAAGCTTGGTGTTCCGCCATCGGTGCTTCTCTGGTGTTCCAAGGTACCAATTGGTTTCTAAGTCCATCCCCGGATAAATGGTTAAAGCCTATTGTGAAAGACTCGGCCACAGAGGGCTTCTCCTTTAATGTATCCCACATCAATGACACGTAAAACATGTAACAAGATTTGATGCAGATCAAAGTAACAAGTGATTCGTGGATCGACTCAGGGATGGCCGACGCATAGAAGGCTTAAAGACTGCAAAATGGCCGACGCAATAGAAGGTTTTCAGTTGAACATCTTTGAACACATATTGACGGTATTAATGCACAATTGTCTTGGAAATACCACTCAAACAACAAGTATCATAGACCAATTTGTAATTTAGATAACATATGTTATTAATTTAAGCTCATCATTCTGGATGAGTCCCTGAGTATGTTTCTAACTTTTAACCCTAGGAAGGAGTGGTTCTGGCCCATGTATGGGTCTCATTAATGTTTGTTTAACGAGTCTAGATATAGAAAACTCAAGGTTTCTTAAGATTATAGAGTTTGGAAAAACACTTAAAAGAGAACTCTCTCAATTCCTTTTTCAGAACTAGTCCGAATGAGACCAAAAGAGATAAATTATCGCCACCATATGCCAGATTTCACATACTTTTTATCGAGCTGAAAATAGCAAGGCATCAGCTTCAATTATCTTTCACAAGCTTAGGAGAGTCTCAAAGATCTTTGTAGTGAGAACTCCTGTGGGTTCCTTTTTCTCGTGATAACCTTAATGAGTCTAAAAAAGTGATAAATTTTACTCTGTCACATTCTCATTTATTTACGAGCATGAGAAAGAAAAAAACTAAGCTCGATAACTTATTCTCACGCATTTACAAGCATGAGAAAGAACAAAGACTAAGTTCGGAATTACTTTTCATTTTTACGCAAGCTGCAAAACAAAACAAAACTATGCTTGGGATAGATTTTACCCTACACAAGATTAAAACTAAACAAAATATGCTTGACTTGGTTTCATTTTTTACACAAGCTTGAACCATAGAAAACTATGCTTGTAACTTCCCAACGAATAACACATGGATGGTCAGTACTTAGCCACCATCTTAAGAAGCTAGTGGCTCAACTTCATACTGAAGTCCAGAGGTCGAGAAAATGCCCCAAGCTTTGTCTTTCCATCCAACTCCAAAGGCAAATGAATGAAGCTTCAAATACTGCATCTAAGGACCTGACTCAAATAGAGAGGGGAAAACCATTTCATTTTTTAACGAAATGGACATAGAAACAAGAACCATGCCCGTAACCCTCGCTTCATTTTAACGCAGGCTCTCGTGAGATGAAACCCATCCTCTAACCTCCGCTTCATTTTTTAACGCAGGTTGCCGCAGAGACGAAACTATCCCCTGAAATCCGTGTTCAATCCCTCTGCACCTCTTCTACTTTTTAATGAGGTTTCCTCATAGACACAAAAACTATCCTTGATTCTTCTCTTCCTGATCATTATTTCAAGAGGACAATGCTCGAATGACACCCATGTCAAGGGACAAACTGACCATGGCTTCCAAGAGGTCTTCACCCAAGGGAAGAAACACACTCGAAGGACACCATGTCGTTGGGTCGCATCAGGTAAGAGATCAAGCTCTAACAACCTCTATTAAGAGATTACCATGTCAACTACTTTATCTAAGTCATCAGAAGTCGAAAACATGGGCGACAACGCCATTACAATTGATCATGGTAGTACACCGACAAAAGATATAAGAACCAAGCCTAGAAGAATCCAAATGGTCAATGAATGAAAGTTGATCAACAAATATCCCGGCCCATCGTGGAGGGAAAGATATCACAATTTAAAAAGAGTAGACACACAATTTTCTATGGTATAGGACATAATCTCGCCAAGGGAGAAAATCCAAGGGTCTTTGAATCTACCATGGACATCACGGAAGATTTTGCTCTTCCAAAGTTATAGTAAACTGGTGGAAGGGTCCCAAGGCTGGACTGGTTCTTCTATTGTGCTACTGCATTCTCAAGGTGAATCGCAAGTGGAGAAACTCCAACGCTTGCCAAGCAATAGAGGACAAAATACTCAACAGATGAACCTTCCTTCATCTATATATGTTTTGGTAACGCCCCGACCACAAACATGTACTGTAATCTGAAAGGAATGTAAGAGGGAAGACGAGGTCCGTTAGTACATCCCAATCAAAACGGATGGCCTCAATACTTGGAGGGGTTTCCACATTAGAAGGAGGGAATACCCTCATGGTAGAGTCTCAGATTGAGAAAAAACGTGGCAATATCTGCTTACTCTCTACGAGAGTAGGATCGACCGGATGGTTGTGATCGATCAATTCACTTGGGTCTCATTCCCCAAGGGGAGAATGGGGCTTCTACGTGCGGAAACGTAATTCCACTCATTGGGTTTCACTCTCTAACGGAGAGTGGGCTGGACCGAGGATGGGATCGATCAACCACTCTGGCTCCAACGGGTTCAACTAAGGATGTGACCAAATTGATTACATGATCAACGGATTGACCTGAAGGGACCGGAGTGATCATTCCATCAACTATAGGTAAGAGAAAGCTTGTGATAAGCAACTGGGAGTTGAGGCTGTGAAACAACCATGCCTTCCAATAATTTCGAGGCTTCACCCATATGAGGACAAAGATGAGTTAGATGACCCCTTCGCGACAACATACACCTGAACTTGACTTCACTTTCTTCTTCCCAACCAGACATGACTCAGTCGATGGGTCATCAACATGTTGTTCGGGAGGCTAACGACGTGGTTGATGTAGGATGTGTAGACCATACTTCTATATAAACCTTAGGTAGTGCGGTGGCAATCCTTAAGAAGATGGCTACCCTTTTACAAAGTCCGCAAGGGTACTTGGGCTTACTTGTTGTTTGGGTGATCTGACATCATCAACACTCCCAAAGACGAATGAATTAACTGGTTGTTTTCCAACATGTTTGACAAGAGTCGGAGGTTTTGATCCTGTTTATTTTTCTTCTTATTCTTCGTTTCTTCTTCTCCTTATTCACCGAGTTACTAGGTTCAACACTTTCACTGAATAAGAGGATGAAACTGGCTTAATTCCGTGCTTTAATAAGGTTAAGAAGACTCCACGGAGGAAGGTGAAGGATCAAATATGGAAGCTGACACTCAAAGCGTCACGTGCCACCTTATCGTGATTTGGACACCTCGAGTGGAAAAACAACCATAACGGTGAATCCAATAGTGAGACCTGGAAGGCTCAAAGTGCAGCCGCGAGGAGTGACCAATGTTTCTATAAGAAGGAAAACAAAAGGTTCCCTCGAGTGAGGGTCTTTCATTGGTCATTTCGAACTCACGCATGGAAAACAAAAATCCAATTTAGAGTCCACTAGGTAAAACAAACAAGACACGCTTAAAAATCTAGGAAGCAAACAACAAACAAACCTTCTCACAATGCAGGGGCAATCCATCTAGTTGGTGATGAAATCCAACATCGTGGAACAATGTAAGAAAGTACGAGATAGGAGTTTTCGTGAAAAGTTACGCTGATGACTCCTCGCTTTAATCCGGACTTACACTCCCCGTGTAAGCTCCTACACATAATCGTGGGCATACCTCCGAGCCTGCGAGTTTGGCTAACGTCGATTCTGGTGTGCACTGCGTGAAGACTTGCCCTCCATAGTCACCTTGCGTAAAGAACCTAGAAAGATAGGGCACTAAGGTCACCACAAAAAACAATCCTGGGACAATGACAATCCGATCCACATTCAAGGGAAGGGTATCTAGCCCGGAATTAACTCAAAAGGCTTCCACTCATTGTGGGTATACCTCGTGAGTGACCCCCATAATATGTGCAATCTCCACACCGATACCAACAAAGCAGGGTGAGTAACTCACAATACCAATGCTAACAATTTAGTGCTTGGACCTTGTGGTTAGAAGGGCTTCCTGTGACAAAATGTAATAAGTGGATTTAATCAAGCCCCTAACTCAAGATTCTATGTTTGTTTACATCTTGAAAGTTATCTTCACACCTATTCCAAAGCCCTACAACTAATCTAATGGTGTAAGTACCGTAAAATATAAAAATGTCTAATCAATTTTATAAGCACTTTATTTTATGGCTGTTATTACTCAAAAGCAAGATGGCGTGGACAATATGGTTTCAATCGACCGAAAATTATGCAAAGATATGAAGATGCAATCTTTCATTTCAATGAAATCCATGCTACGAGAAGGAGAAAAAAAAATTATCATATCAAATCCTAAACCTCTAAAAAATTAAAAAAAAAAAAACTCATCAATATCAATCATGCAATTTCGCTTACTCAAAAAAGCCCCAATCCAATGTGTAAAGAAATCAAACCCTTTGCTCAAAAATTTTCACTAAAAATCCACACGAATGAACTTTCTTAAAACAAAGAAACCCAACTAAAAGTTTTCTTTTTAAAACGAACTATTCAGAAAAAAAAAAAAAAAAAAAAAAAAAACAATTTAAAGAAAAAAAAACACACACGCTTTGTAATTGCAGATACCCAAAGCAAGAGACTAATCTTCAAAACCAATCAAAGCAAAAAGTGGCTAAAACAACTCAAAGAATGTCAAGAAGACTGTAAAAAGATCAATATAGGCACCAAAAGCTCAATCCAAATTGATCAAAGCAAAACTGGTATCAAAAAATGACAAGACCTAATCAAAAAATTTTCACCAACAAGTTCACAGGCTGACAGTATATTACAAGCATGAATTAGGTACCTTGTGCAAAGACATGGTTGATCATGAGGTGTTCGTGACCGGATCCAACAACACTAGGGTGCTAAATTCTAAGTGGGATTCTCGCAGGCTACGAAGTTGCAATAAAGGCGAAATGCCCGTGAAAACAAAATTGAAAAGGGCAAAATTTCGAGGAACCCCTCGGGATCCAGCTTGATGGATCTCCCACAGACTTAGACACCAGAAAACAAGCAATCAAAAAAAAGGGAAACTAGACTAATCCAGGGAAACAATCCGCTCCTGCTGAGTCGCTTACCTTGTTTCAGTGGATTAATCCATGCGTAATAAACCGATCTCCCTAGATTCACATGGATCTAGAACAAAACAGACAATATATCGCTTCCCTAGATCTAACTATTTAATTAAATTGTAAGTGAGAATAAGAGACATACCTTGTAACCGCTTCCTTAATCTTTTGCTCCCGCCACTTCTAGTGCTCTTGTGCGGCCAAGATCAAAACAACACAAAACCAACCAAAGTGAAAGAAAATAATATATTCAATAGCTAATCTATACATAAGGATCAAGGAGTTAGGTAATAAAGTAGATCTAACTTATGGGAAAGAAACATATCACCAGATCATAATAAATGTGAAAGAGATTACAACCATTGCCCTTGATGTCGCAAGGTCCCTCTAACCCGCCCTTGATTCCCACACACTTTTGCTCCAATGGATTCTGAGACCATGGATCTGGTAGCCACTCACAATCTATCTTGACAAAACAAACTTCAAAGCCACTCTAACCAAGCCACAATTCCAAGCCAAAGAACCCACAAGCTCACAAAAGCCCGCTAACTTTCTCCATGATAATTCGATGGACCCGGACGAATCGAAAGGGATTCCAACGGCCTGGAGGAAAGGACGAATGGAATGGAAAGGAAGGAATGACATGGAATGGACGGAGGATGGAGGAAGGAGGGAGGAAATGGAATGGATGGAGGAGGAAGGAGGATGGATGGATGGATGGAGGACGGACGGACGGATGGACGAGTGGAAAGATGGACGGGAAGAGGCCGATGAAAGAAAGGAATGGATGGAAATGGAAATGGAGGAATGAATGGACGGAAGGACATGGAGGAATGGATGGAGGACAAATGGAATGGATGGACGGAATGGACGGATGGAAGGAATGGATGGACAGTGGCCGGGAGGAATGGATGGATGGAGGAAAGGAATGGATGGAGGATGGAAGGATGGACGATGGATGGATGGAAATGGATGGATGGATGGAATGGAAATGGACGGAGGAATGGAATGGATGGAAATGGATGGTCTGGAGGATGGATGGCCCGGAATGGAAGGAAGGGAAGGAATGGAATGGAATGGACAGGAAATGGACCGGAATGGGAGCCCCTGACCGGACGATAAACATTCTCTCAAAAATCGCACTGTAACTCGTTGAATTTGGTCATGGGGAAGGATGGAGTGATTGGTGTGTTATACTCTCAGCCCGGTAGTAGATTCCACACTATCAATGAAACTAGGATTAGAACCCAATTGTAGTGGAACTCCTTCCCACAATCCTATGCATCCATGCAATCTTGTATGAATTTTTTCATCAAATATCTGGACCAACACATTTTGATTCCCTAAACACATCTTTTGTTGCCGTGATGACCCTAAAGGCACTCATCTTTCTTTTACACTTCCTCTCAAAACAAACTTGTAGGTAATTACTGAAAATCAAACTTGGTAATTATTGATAGCCTAAATGACCACTCCTATCATATCTTTATGTGTACCATATTTTTGGTACACCTCTTCTTACATCACATCTTGTGCCACAACAACATCCTTAGGATCCTCTCCCATCCTGGGAAGGCTCAAGACTTGATTCATTATTTCCATGTCGACTGTATAAAGTACCAACCAAAGGAATTTCCCATGTCACTGTTGATAGAGAAGTAAAATATGAATTAATTTTGGTTGTGCCTAAAGTGAGAAACATCCACAGTGTCATGATTGTATATTTGTAGATGAGATTACCCATTGCTTGGGAACTTCTACTCTTCTTCCTTAGATCCTTCAATGACCTCTATGTAATATTCAAGGCACATTTCAGGGAACAACACCTCATCCTACATATTGTAGTCCACAAACTTCAGGCTAAGAACCATGCCCAAGAGGGGTTCTCAGACATGCACTTTGTTGGGGATTTCTACTTTTGGCATTTGGGATTCATTCACTGTTTTTCCTTTGTGTCATGCCTTGGTCTTGCTAGATGTATCCATTTCTTGTGTCACTTGGATAAACTTCCATCACTACCAAACTCGTTGTGCTACTAATCCTTATCCCGAATCGCCCACTAAAACCTAATCTATAAGGGTTGAACTCAATGAACAATCAACGTAGATCTGGGGGTTTAGCTCAATTCACACCGAACTCATCTCTATGGTGGAAATGAATGGAAAGTGGTGCAATGGTAACCTTAAATGCCTATGTGGTTAATTTCTCTCCATTGATTTCACTCTCCCAGTGGTCCCATCGAACTCGCCCCCATTGTTAATTTTTCCATAATTGTTTCCATTCCCCATGCAACTGTGACCTATCATAACCCTACCTTTTCACCATTGTATTATCTCATGTGTCCTTTCATCCACCTGTCTAATCTAGTTGTCATGTTTGATGGTATTTATTCTTTCATTTCAACCTCAAAATTTGTAGAAACTTCTAATTATGCATATGTACAAACTGTCTTATCGTGCCTACTAACTAGATCTATCTAATCCTCTTAATCATTGAGCACTTATGACTACCATTATTCCTACCTAAATCCTACTCTAACCTAACACTGTGAAATTTGATTTTTAATTCATGGCACCTCCAAACTCTACAGGCTATAGTATGCCTTCAATCGACTCCATCTACCAATCCCTTAAGGGGCTAGACATCGAATCTTTCCAACTTTGTTGCGCCAATCTTTCTTATGTAAACAATCCTAAAGGGTGATAAATAGTGCATCCAAAGCTTTTATGAGGGTGTTTCTACAAACTTGTTGTCATAGACATCACCAACAACTGGTTGTAGGTCTGTAGTCATATGCTGCACCATTCCTGTGCCTTCATCAAGCTTCTCAACTATCTGGCTATATCATGCAAGAAATCAATCATCTTCTAATTCCAACAACTTTTCCAACCACCATTGCAGTGACTGGTCATCTAACACATGTGTCACAACTACAATCTCGAGGCTTGGTACCAAAAACTCTAATGACATCATTGATTCCTTCCCATAGACTAATCTTAATGGAGTATGTTTGGTCAATCTCTTGCAAGTCATCCTATACACCCACAATATTGTTGAAACCCATTGGTCCCAATCATCGCGGTATACATTGCACACCTTGGTCAACGCATGCTCAAGTATATTGTTGAATACTTCTACAGTTCCATTGTCTTATGCATGATACATCATGATTTTCTGATGATGGATCATAAATTCCTAATACAGTGCATAGATGGTTTCATTCAAGTTAGTATGCAACTTAATTCTCTCATCAATATATTTAGCATCCAAACCTAGTGATAACATTCTAAAAAATGATCACATGACAATTTCTATAGAAAATTCCTTAACCAATGCAACTTTCCCATCTAACAACATTATGTGGCAATGATGATATAGTGCACACTAATTTGTTGCACTGGGGGATTGATTGGCCCAACAAAATAAATCACCCACTTTTCAAATGGCTTTAATGCAACGACTGAAAAAATTGGCAGTTCATCTTGTCTCGATCGTTTCCCGATACATTGGAAAATGTTGCAACACCTTTAATAATCATTAGCTCTTCTTCAAACAATGATAACCACCACAACCCAGTGCACAATGATTTTCACATGCACTTTCTCAGATATCCCTGCTTTCCTCAGGGATAACTAAGTAGATGATGTCTTAAGGCACCCAAGTCAGACATGGAGTATCGAGAGGCATGTGGTTGACAACATCCACTAAGACGCCTGCAGGCCCACCCTCACCACCATAGATCCCACTTCCACTCATGAGGGTATCTACCACATCACCTTGCTTCCGGAAGACATTGGGTCTTTCTCCATGAGTTACAAGCCAAGTATTATGGTGAGTTTCATTTCATATTTGAGGCATTTGAGTTTGTTGCATTTAAAACTGCTTTTGATTATGTAACGTCTGCTTGGAAATTATACTCTTTGCCCTGTTTAACCTAGGTGGTTGACATTGTACCCTAGTAAGTGGTCACCCTTAGGGATAGGTTTTCTACTGGGAGGTTCCCTTTATAGGTCATCATACCATTCTCGACCATACTCGCCACGTTCCACACTTCATCCCCTCATCTCCTTGTCTTTTGGGATTTTCAGGTGTACTGACCCAAGAAGGGTTGTCCCTCATTTCATGGGAAGAAGGGGATGAAGGCCCATAGGGAATGTAGTTGGAAAAAGATAAAATCCATATTATGAACCTTCCAGATGCTTTCCCAAATAGGTCTTAAGAACAATGAAATGTTTCTCCCAAAAAACCAAAGACCTGCAAAAGCAAACAAATATATGTAAATGTCCCACTTGTTGAGGGATCTACACAAGTGTGTTACAAGATAAACTATACCCCCATGAAGTTATATGTACCTCTCCCTCAAGTGACACCATGGTACTTCCCCCCAAGATAATCGATTAACCCATAGGGATTACCTAGTGTTTGGACCTTTATCAATTAATGGAAATAAATGGGCTTGGAAAAATGATGCATTGAAAATGAAGGTGCAACACACCCTCTACTAAGGCACCCATAGATGAGACACTACGATCCCTTGTATGTCATGAACCCCATGCCCAAAATCATTTCGCCCATCCATGTCACCATCTCCACATGACTTAGAGAGGAGTCCACTTGGGAAACACTCCTTGACTTAAGGTATGATCCACCCAATAGGTTGGTTCGTCAAACCTCCCATACCTAAACTTGGCAAATTGCATAGGGTCTTTTAGCACTTGTTTAGTTTGATGGGGTGGGTTTTGATGCACATGCTTAGGTGGATCTTTTATTGACTTGATTCACTTATCATGATGCATTTGACTTGAGATCCTTGGAGGGCGTATTCATTGTCTTTGTAGGACCTAGTTGGTGGACAGTTTTGGAAGAACATGCCTAGCTTGGGCTTCCTTGGGGCATGAAGTGCATGAAATGGATACCATGACCCACAGAATTGGATGATGATGACAACCTTTGGAGGATTTAGAGACACCTTGGAGGACCTCACCTACACCCTACTATCCCAACATATTTCTTCTTGAGGCTAAAATGTCATAGTTGGAGGGCTTGACGTCACCCTAGGGCTAGTGTTTAGTGGTGGAGATGGACACTTGGAATTTTTGGAGGAAGAATACCCTTTTCATGATATAGTTGATCCTAGAGCATGTGGGAGGATCCCTTGGAGGCCCAACGATTCATTTCCAACCTCAACGTCCACCTAAAAATATCAAAACGTCACCCTAGAAAGGGTTGACATCATCTTTAGGGATTCTTATGTGCATTTTTATGGTTAAATTGGATTTTAATATTGTAAAGGGGAAAAGTGAGGGTTGTTGACCCCTTAATTTTTGGTTTACGCTAAAGTTAAGTGGACAAAATATTTTAAGGAGATTTTTATAAATAGAGATCAAACTCTTGTCATTTTATCATAGCATTCTAACTTGGAGAAAGACTCCTTGGAGGAAATTTGCACCCTATTTAGGAAATTTTATCTATCTCTCTTTCTACTATCTCTTGTGATTATTTTTCTTGGCTATTGGATGAAGAAGTAAGGAACTATATTTATCAGAGGCTATTTCTTGCTTTTATGGTGGAATTTTCTTGGTTAAAAGGAGTTTATCTTGTTAATGCTTGGACTAGGTAAGGAATCTCTCTTGTTATTGCTTCTTTTCTTGGTTGCAAGGTTAATTTGTTAAGATTTTGGGGAGTATAAGGGAATACCACTCCACTAAGACCATCATATTTTTCTTGGAATAATTTGTTGCACAAAGGAATACTAGGAGAAGTAAAAGGGTTTAACCCTCCTAGGTTTTTCCTAGCTAGTCTTACTTTCCTTGGGGAGTAAAAGGGATTACACCCCCAAGGAAGTAGCACAACTAGATTTTTTCATTTAAAAGACTCCATAACCCAATATTTAAAGGAACTAATATCTTTCATTGGAGAAATAAAATCATTTCATTCGGATACGTAGAATCAAGAGATAATGAAATTGTTTAAATTGGAATATTTTCTATATGCTTAAAGCTAGCCAAGGCCACTAGGGTGTCTTATTTCTCCAAGAATTTATTGCTGCTATAATAAATTTATGCTACAGCCATTAGGGACACAGAAAAACACTTCATAACTTTCAAAATTACCAAATTAATTTACTAGTTTTTGTGCTTCTTTTGGGTGGTTTACTTGCAAGTTTCAGTGGTTGGAATTTTCTATTGTAGCAATTGTTTGCTGCAGCCATAAGGCTTCAATAATATCTCTTGTGATATCTAACATCCTTTAATTGTTGCTAAAGTCATGTGCTATCATACTTGAGTTACACTAGTAATTGCAAGCTACTCCCTAGCATATTTTCTTGGACTTTTAGTGACTTGTTTAGCTACTCTTCTTATCATTTCATTGCTGATTTATATCATTTTATAATGTTGCTAATTGGGATATCAAGCTTCACTTACTAGACAACAGAGGGATGCCATAGGTTGGAATCCAAGGCCTCAACAAGAGTCAAAGGCTCCTGACACATTAGACCTGGTTGGAATGGTAAACACAGAAGACACACCATAGTGCTCTCCATGCCAAGAACCTCATCGGGAGGATGAGTGTCCCTGATATGATGAAGACTCCTTTGATGGTATACATTTCATGGACATGATTTGAAAATTCTGAGAAGAATATATCACTCAGGAATAGATTGATGAAGTCATAAAAAGAGGAGTTAGAGAGGGACGACTCATAGTGTTGAATCAGTTAACAGAGGATCAAAGAAAGGAAATGAGAAAAAGTGAAGGTTTGACGTAGGTAAGAAGAAATAGGGCTTCGGTTCCTATGCAAAAACCTTCCACTCCACTTCAACCATAAGTGGAATTTCCTCTTCAATATGCAGAGAGGGTGGTCCCACCACTCCCACCTCCAGTCTGCTAGTTGCTTATGAAGCCAACTTTGACAGAAGAGGAGATTCAGTTAAATATAGATGTGTTGAATATGTTTGGGAATTTGAATATGACGGTCCTTGTGACAGAGATTTGAAAGATCCCATCTGTGAGGAAATAAGTCTTGAAGTTATTGAAAGTGCCAACCAAAAACGAGGACCCTCCAATAATCCTAAATAACATGTATCTTGATCGACATAAGTATAATAACTCTCCTTTTTATCTCTCTTTGGGAATGAATGGTATCTGTTTGAACATTTTTGTGCTGGATTCCAGAGCCTCATCCAATGTGATGTCCTTGAAAGTAATGGAACAACTCGGTTTAAACACAACCTGACCTTATGGAAATATATGTGGTATTGATTCCAAGAAGGTCAAAGTTGACAAGCTTTGTGAAGATGTTGAAGTTTACCCGATTGAATTCCCCCATATCAACCTCATTATGACCATAGTAGTGATTGATTTTCCAAATTCTTGGGGAATTCTTCTATCAAGAAGTTGGTCCACTGCTCTTGGTAGTTTTCTCAGTATGTATCTCACCCACGCACATATTCCCATGGGGGATGGCACTTTTGAGATCTTATATAGTCGGGAGGGGGCTTAGAAGCATGTGATGGATCCCAACAGTCCCGATTACACAAGTGAGTGTGAATTTGATGTACCTCATCAGATTATCGAGTATGATCCTTTGGACCTGCCTTTTGTGTAAGAACATTGCATATATACACTACTCCTAAGGACAAATGAGTACAAGGAGAAGCTTGTGAATTTCCAAGGAAAAGAACCAAGGTCCATCCATATATTGAAGAAAGGAGATAAAGAGAACAAATAACATGATAAAGCCATTAAAGATGCAGTTAGCACACAAACTCCTTTGTATCCTTACATCAACTACAACGAAGGAAGTCTTTCATTCATGTGGGATAAGAGGAAGGAAAGCCTAAATACGATCAAAAGGATAACAATTATTTGCTTGGCCCTTACATCATCAAGGAGAAGTCTGAGAAAGAGAAGTATTATTTGATAGCCTTGGATGAGAGAAATATTACATTACCAGTAGATGGGTCTCTTCTTCAACCCTACATTTAGGGCACTTTAATTCTTCAGGGCCCAAGCCCTAGGTAAGTAGGTAGGTCATATTGCTTTCCTTGCATTTGCATCTTGATTCCTCAGAGTATTTTAGTTGCATATCATTGTTAATTTTTCTCTACTTGCATGTTGCTTTCATCATATTACATATTTAGTTTAGAAAATTAAAAAAAAAAATGCAAAATTTTCTTTCTAGATTAGTTGTTATTTTTTAGTTTTGATTTTGATATGGAAGAAGAGTGATAGAACCACCCTCGATTTTACAGTTTTGTGTTTCAGTGTAGGCATGGGTCCACCAAGAGATGTTGCGGTCCTCGTGCACTCTACAGTGAGTACATGTCCCCAAGTAGGAGCCATATGTTATCCTTGTTTCCTAGGGATAATTAAGGAGTTGACGTCTCAAGGCCCTCCGGTTGTATACATGGAGTACAGAGAGGCATATAGATGACAAAGTCCACTTGCGCAGACATAGGCCCACCTCACCACCATAGATCTCAGGTTCATCATGAGGGTATCCACCACATCATCGTGCTTCTAGAAGACATTGGCTCTTTCTCCATGAGGTACAAGCCAGGTATTATCGTGAGTGTCATTTAAATATTTGAGGCATTTGAGTTTGTTGCATTTAAAATTGCTTTTGATTGTGTAATGTCTGCTTGGAAATTATGCTCTTTTCCCTGTTTCACCTTGGTGGTTGGCATTGTGCCCTAGTAAGTGGTCACCCTTAGGGATATGTTTTCTTCTAGTAGGTCCCCTTGATAGGTCACTGTACCATTCTCGACCAAATATTCCACTTTCCACGCTTCATCCCTTCATCTCCTTATCTTTTGGGATTTTCAGGTGTAATGACCCAAGAAGGGATTGTCCCTCATTTCACGGGAAGAAGGGGTTGAAGGCCCAGAGGGAATGTAGTTGGAAAAAGATAAAATACATATTATGAACCTTCCAGATGCTCTCCCAAAGAGGTCTTGAGAACAATGAAATGCTTCTCCTAAAAACTAAAAGACCTACAAAATAAAACACATATATATAAATGTCCCAATTGTTGAGGGATCTACACAAGTGTGTTACAAGATAGACTATACCCCCATGACAGTCTATGTACCTCTCCCTTCAAGTGACACTATGGTAATTCCCCCCAAGATAATCAATTAACCCATATGGAGTACCCAATGTTTGGACTTTAATCAATTCATGGCAATAAATGGGCTTGGAAAAAGGATGCATTGAAAACGAAGGTGCAACACACCCTCTACTAAGGCACCCATAGATGAGACACTACGATCCCCTGTATGTCATGAACCCCATGAAAAAAAGTATTTTCCCCATCCATGTCACTGTATCCACGTGACTTAGAGAGGATTCCACTTGGGAAAAATTCCTTGACTTAAGGTATGATTCACCCAATAAGTCGATTTGTCAACCCTCCCATACCTAAACTTGGAAATTGAATAGGGTCTTTGAGTACTTGTTTAGTTTGATGAGGTGGTTTTTATGCACATGATTAGGTACCCCTTTTATTGATTTGATTTACTTATCAAGATGCATTTGAATTGAGATCCTTAGAGGGCGTATTCATTGTCTTTGTAGGACCTAGTTGGTGGACAATTTTGGAAGAACAAGTCTAGCTTGAGCTTCCTTGGGGCATGAAGCCCACATGATGGATACCAGGACCTGCACAACTAGATGATTATGATATCCTTTGGAGGCTTGAGAGGCACCTTGGAGGACCTCACCTAGCCCCTACTAGCCCAATGCATTGCTTCTTGAGGAAAAAACGTCACACTTTGAGGGATTGATGTCACCCTAGGGCTAGGGTTTGGTGGTGGAGATGGACACTTGGCATTTTTGGAGGAAGAAGACTCTTTTCATGATGGATATGAGCCTAGCGCATGCGGGAGGAGCCTTTAGAGGCCCAACTATTCATCTCTAAGCTCAACGTCCACCTAAAAATGTAAAAACATCACCCTAGAAAGGGTTGACATCATCTTTAGGGCTTCTTATGTGCATTTTTAGAATTAAATTGGATTTTAATATTGTAAAGGGGAAAAGTAAGGGTTTTTGACACCTTACTTTGTAATTTACCCTAAAGTTAAGTGGACAAACTCTTTTTAGGATATTTATATAAATAGAGATCAAACTCTTGTCATTTTAACATAGCATTCTTACTTGGAGAAAGACTCCTTGGCTGAAATTTG
>SNQJ01S0145811.1:32160-50113 GCA_010110895.2 Picea sitchensis
AATAAATGGGCTTGGAAAAAGGATGCATTGAAAACGAAGGTGCAACACACCCTCTACTAAGGCACCCATAGATGAGACACTACGATCCCCTGTATGTCATGAACCCCATGAAAAAAAGTATTTTCCCCATCCATGTCACTGTATCCACGTGACTTAGAGAGGATTCCACTTGGGAAAAATTCCTTGACTTAAGGTATGATTCACCCAATAAGTCGATTTGTCAACCCTCCCATACCTAAACTTGGAAATTGAATAGGGTCTTTGAGTACTTGTTTAGTTTGATGAGGTGGTTTTTATGCACATGATTAGGTACCCCTTTTATTGATTTGATTTACTTATCAAGATGCATTTGAATTGAGATCCTTAGAGGGCGTATTCATTGTCTTTGTAGGACCTAGTTGGTGGACAATTTTGGAAGAACAAGTCTAGCTTGAGCTTCCTTGGGGCATGAAGCCCACATGATGGATACCAGGACCTGCACAACTAGATGATTATGATATCCTTTGGAGGCTTGAGAGGCACCTTGGAGGACCTCACCTAGCCCCTACTAGCCCAATGCATTGCTTCTTGAGGAAAAAACGTCACACTTTGAGGGATTGATGTCACCCTAGGGCTAGGGTTTGGTGGTGGAGATGGACACTTGGCATTTTTGGAGGAAGAAGACTCTTTTCATGATGGATATGAGCCTAGCGCATGCGGGAGGAGCCTTTAGAGGCCCAACTATTCATCTCTAAGCTCAACGTCCACCTAAAAATGTAAAAACATCACCCTAGAAAGGGTTGACATCATCTTTAGGGCTTCTTATGTGCATTTTTAGAATTAAATTGGATTTTAATATTGTAAAGGGGAAAAGTAAGGGTTTTTGACACCTTACTTTGTAATTTACCCTAAAGTTAAGTGGACAAACTCTTTTTAGGATATTTATATAAATAGAGATCAAACTCTTGTCATTTTAACATAGCATTCTTACTTGGAGAAAGACTCCTTGGCTGAAATTTGTGCCCTATTTGGGAAATTTTATCTATCTCTCTTGCTACTATCTATTGTGATGATTTTTCTTGGCGTTTGGATGAAGAAGTAAGGTGCTATTTTTCTTGGAGGTTATTTCTTGCTTTTATGGTGGAATTTTCTTGGTTAAAAGGAGTTTATCTTGTTAATGCTTGGACTATGTAAGGAATATCTCTTGTTATTAATTCTTTTCTTGGTTGCAAGGTTAATTTGTTAATATTTTGGGGAGTATAAGGGCATACAACCCACTAATATCATCATATTTTTCTTGGAATAATTTGTTGTAAAAAGGAATACTAGGAGAAGTAAAAGGGTTTACACCCTCCTAGGTTTTTCCTAGCTAGTCTTGCTTGCCTTGGGGAGTAAAAGGGATTACACCCCCAAGGAAGTAGCACAACTAGATTTTTTCATTTAAAAGAATCCATAACCCAATATTTAAAGGCACTAATCTCTTGCATTGGAGAAATAAAATCATTGCACTGGGATATGTAGAATCACAATATATTGAAATTATTTAAATTGAAATCTTTTCTATATGATTAAAGCTAGTCAAGGCCACTAGGGCGTCTTGTTTCTACAAGGATTTACTGCTTCTATAATAAATTTATTCTACAGACATTAGGTTTGTAGAAAATCACTTCATAACTTTCAAAATTACTCAATTTCTAACCATCAAAGTTTGCTAGAAAGCTACCAAACTAATCTACTAGTTGTTGTGCTTCTTTTGGGTGGTTTACTTCCAAGTTTCGGTGGTTGAAAATTTCTGTTGTAGCAGTTGTTTGTTACATCCATAAGGCTGAAATAATATCTCTTCAATATTTGTATCTAACTACCTTTAATTGTTGCTAAAGTCTTGTGCTATCATACTTGAGTTACACTAGTAATTGCTAGCTAGTCTCTAACATATTTTCGTGGAATTTTAGTGACTTATTTAGCAGCTCTTCTTATCATTTCATTGCTTATTTATATCATTATATACTGCTGATTATTAGTACAACAAGACTCACTTTATTTTCCATTAGATTATCGGACTTATATCTTATATTTTCTTGTGTCTTGGGCAGGTACAACAATCTTGTGCAGGTACTCAAGCACTTGGCAACCATTGACCATCTATGAGACTCGTTTCTGAGCCATCCTCCACTTATTAATTTGAACTATATGGGCTTCACTTCCATAACCTCATTTTCCATCTCATTTCCCCCTAGGGTCACCCAATATTCCCCCCTTGTGTTGGATTTATCCTTCACTAAAGTGAGGGGAGGGTTTATCTAAGGTGACAGTGGGTAGACTCTCCCACAATTATCACCATCTTATGGTTTGGGTCAGGCTTTTCCCAACCTATAGTTTGTGTGATAACACTTTCCTGGGTTACGTCCACCGAAAATGTCTTCATGTGCCCCACATAGTATCATGTCACACTTGTGCTCCAATATGCATTGATGCAGGATGCCATTGGCACCGCGTTTATATAAATATCCCACAATCAACTAGTAATCGACATTTTGAACCACTAGTTGTCAGTGTTGTGTTTTTCTATACTCCTCTGATGCCTTGCCTATTGTAAGGTATGTTGCATTTTCTATGAATTGATCTGGCACCACTTTAACCTGAAGAGTTCAATGTGGGATAGATCATCATATAGACTTCATCCAACTTCCCCTAAATCTATCCTCGAGAGATGATCAAGTCCAACATAGTGCTTGTTAGGTTTGACCACCACTTCAAATTCGAATTCCTAGAAGAGTAACAACCATCAACATATCCCCCCTCCAACACTAGTTTATTCACCAAACATTTGAGCACTTAATTATCTTTGAAGAACTTAAAGGGAGTTTCGAGTAATCAGTGTCTAAACTTCGTCAAGGTGTAGACCATCGCCAATCCTTCGCACTCCATGGTTGTATAGTTCCATTCAAAATCAGATAACTTTCTACTAGAAAAATAGATTGGGTGATCAATTTTATCTTCTCCGAGTTGTGCAATCACTGCAAAAAGTGAAATGGACAATGCCTCCCCATGTACATGGAAGATTTTGGTCTAGTATGTAAATATGAGGATCAATGCAATAAAATTTTTTCCCTTAAGTATGTCCAACACCTCCTAGTATTCTTGCATCCAAACATACTTAGTATCTTTACACAGTAGTTTCTCCAACAATGGAAAAAAATTTACATAGTTTTAAATGAACCTCCTGTAATACCCTATATGGCCCAAGGTTATGGACAATTCTTTGACAGAGGTTGGGGCCAACATATATTCCATCACTGTAATCTTCTCTTGATCCACTAACAAGAATTCCTTGCACTTGACATGTCCCAATAGAGTCCCAAATGGTGTACAAAAGAGGAACTTTATAATATTTAAGGATATTTGTAGTTGCTTACATCTTTCCATCATCAACTGCAATACCTGTATATGCTCTTTGAGAAAGCTAATCATTGTCCAATCATCTAAATACTTCCAAAAACTTGTGCATGAATTATTTAAATGTTGCGATGAMAATCCTAGAGAACACTRCARGTGCATTCTTTAAGCCTAATGGMATCGCGGTGTATGCAAACRRGCCTCACTCTATTTCAATTTTTTTCTTGGCCTTATCTTCCTCCACRATGCACACCTAGTGGTAGCCTAAAAACCCATCCATGAACAAGTAATCTTCGTACCCACCCACATTCTCCAAGACTTCATCTGTAAATGGGGTAGGGAATGGATCATGCATGCAACTTGTATTTAGGCTCCACAAATCTACACAAATCCTTATATCAACTGGCTTCTTCAGTTGTACTACCATCAAGCTAATCCATTTTTATTCTTCCATAGTGATGATGATACCTACATCTAGCATGTGGTACAATTCCTTGCGCACCTTTTTTTATAGTTTGGGTTCCACATATATGGTCTCGTTTTGATAGGTTTGGCATCTGGTTTTCGCTTAAACTTCATCTCCCCGAGGGATATTGTGATACCCTTTGTTGTAATATTCTATATTGCATGGGAATTCAAGAAAAGGCTATATTATAGCAAGAAAATCACATACACGTGACCCAAGAAAAAATATATATTTTAGGGAATGTTAACCAACTGAATTCATATTCCTTCCTTAAGAGTATTTATACATTAGAGATATGGTTGGAGCGGTTGTACCTGATCCAACTAATCATTCATTAAGTTTCTTTTATCATGTACTTGATTTTATGTACTTTATTACATATATTCATATATTTATTTATGCTAATGTTTAATTTCTAATGTGTGATGACTATTACAAGGGCCTAAGAGCCTCCCAACATCTCCCCCACACTCAAATCCTTGTTGTTGTAGGGGCTAATCGACTAGACCCGACAATTGACTTAGAATTTGTTGGTTGATTGGTGTAGTTAGAAGTAGAAGTCGATTAGATTCTTTGTTAACCGGTCGACCCAAGAATTTAAGTAGTTACAACTGCCTGATAGAGGTATAAATAGATTAGCACATGAAGGCTCAGATAGCTTCATGTTATAGGTTATATGTAATTGTTTTGTATTGTCTATCATATAATAAAAGGATTGTTCTTTGGGCTCTCATTACTTGTGTATGTGTCTATATATTTCTATGTGTATGCATGTATCTCTATGATGGCTATGTAAGGTTCTACAATTAACACTCCCTACTTTCCCCTAAATTAAAACATTTTTCTCGTTGCCGGTAGTACTGAACTTGGGCATGTAGAAGTGTACATAAATTATAACTCAACAAGACATACATGAGTGGTGGGAGCACAAAATTGAGAACTACATTAGAAACTACGCAAGAAGGAATAACCTCTCACTAGCCAAGGCAAGGTCGTGATTATTTTTAGAGATGCACAAAAGATTCCTTGACGCTATCCCAGAAGCATTGTTTTAGCACATCAACAAATCAGGTGATCCGTAAATTGACACCTGACGAGAAGTTAGGCCTGAAGTTGACGAACGGAGGAAGAATGAACATGTACGACTGGCTCGAAAGAATTATTGAAGATTATATTTTAGAACAAGCCATTGGAGATCGGATGTCCCTCGACAAATTAAAACAAAATTTTACACCGAATTGCACGATGGATTTTTTTGCACGGTTCCAACACTTCTTCATAAATTCCTTAGGCACACCATTACCGAATAGCAACTTCCAAGAAAGAGACGAAAAGTGGGAATCATTTCTTGACGCAAAGTGCAAAGATACAAGAGAAGCCTCAAATTACTTCTTGAAGAAATAAATATGGCCAACACTCACGACTTAGAGAAAGTCGGGTCGGAAATGGGGGGTCGATCGAGATTGTGAGATGCCATAAAAACAAGAAGTAGTGTTTCCAAAGCCTAAATGTTTTCGAGAGGGAAGAAATCCCATAATCAATTCGTGGATATCCAAAAAATAGAATGGGAGAAAAGACAACAAAAAAGAGAAGAACTTTGTAACCAGTGGAACAACAAAAAATTGAATAGAAAGATGTTCGGGGAGGGTCAACCAGTCAGAGCGTGTGAGCAGTCTGACCAGTCAGAGCGTGTGAGCAGTCTGAGTCAGAAAGAGATTGACCAGGGTTAGCAATAGCAACAATTGTAGCAACACCCGACAGAAGTAGTGATGCACAGTTGAACATCCATCAACCAGTCGATAAACTAGAAAGTATGAATTACGAAGAATTTGGACTAACTTTATGTACATCTCCTGCACCGGAAACCAGTCCAAGGATAAGATAATTTTTCCAACAAAGGCTATAGATCGACGACCAATATGCAAGATTATGGTACAAAACAAATGACTTGGGAAACCTACGATATGAATTGATTTTCAATCCTGAAATAAATGAAGTCGACAACATGATTATCCAAATCAAGGACCTCACTGACTCGACCCCCCTACCACATCTAATCTCGAGAGAAGAAATTAACTATAGTCTGGAAGCGATGCAACCTTTAGAACGATGGTTATTTGAATAAAAGATCAAAGTTCCCAAATCGAGGACACATATTTTGCACTCAAGAAGAAACAACTATTCCTTAAGTATCACCCATTGTTGGACGCAAATAAAATCTGGCTAGAAGATTTGACAGCTCACTCGAAAGATGTAGTAGCTCAAACACCAAGAAAACCAAACGTTCCTACCAAGAAATTCAAAATGGGATTCAATCACATTCCCATTTACAAAGGAGAAGAAGACCCAAAACGCCATTGGTTCGTATGTGAAAAGTTTTTGGATGCAACTGATATTACAAACGAGGATAAGAAAATGGCACAATTCAGAGCTGCATTTCACCATCGTTCCTTAATATGGTTCATGAACTACATCGAAAATCAAACTCGTTCAAAGGAGGAAATAAAGAATAGTTTTTTAAAATTCTTTAAAATTCATGTCATCACTCATTTGGCAGCCCAAAAGTTAAAATAAATCAAACAAAGACCAGGTGAGTCGGTAAGAGAATATGAAAAGAGATTCAAAGATATCCTAAGTCAAATCCCGACGAAGGTCGACCAGAACTTGCTAGTCTAGTGGTATGTAGCTGGGATATTTTGAAGGATCCGATCTTCGCTATGCTTATACGAGATAACCAACTGTGAAGACGCATTACATAATGTTATAGCCCCAAAATTCCCTACCTATGCATACATGGCATTGGCCTTTCTACTTACACAATTTGCTAATTTACTGTTGAAGCTCTCTCTTAAAAAACTATTTTTTCGAGCATGTACGTGCCCTGATGCATTATTTCCCACATACACACGCTAGCTGCATACTAGACATCATGTGTTTACCTCCAAAAGTTGCAAAAAATAAAAAGTTGCAAGGAATTCAGCGGAGTTAACGGGCTATTGGAGGTTTACCAACCATTTCATCCATTGTATCCCATCCCAAAACCGAACAACCATATTTTTTTCATATAAAAATAGGTCTTGGGGTCTCATTCCAACATCAAGCAACAAAACAAAGAAACTCTACCTAAATCCCTTCCCCTTCTAGCCCAAAATTTGTATCCCTTTCTGAGATTTGGCCTTGGCATTCCCCTTCATCCCTTTCTCCCTATACAATCCCTTCCCTTTTCCCAAGGAGATCAGTTGATTGTGAGAGGCAGCATGGGAATGATGCACTTGGAGTAGCAGTAAGAGGATCCTAGACCTGGTTCATGGAGTTTCTATCGATGAGAAGGTTGTAATATTTTAATCTTCAGTTTGAATAAAATAGTTCTTTTTGTATCCCAATATATTGTGTATTTATATCTTTGTTGATTAAATGCATCTATGTTTATATATGAATGCTAACATTGATAAGTAGATATTGTATATTTGTAGAATTGTTTGCCTAAGTGTTCTTGCAGGTCAACTTTGGGAGGAGACCTACAGCCTAGGAAGCTACGAAGGTGAAGGAACTCTATATCAGACGTTAAGGCCTAAGGTACACTTACTAATCTTCCTTCTCCTCTTTTGTCTCTGTGTTTGGGTAGTTTTGGGATAGCTTAGGATTAGGACTGTCTTTTAAGGAAAGTCAGTGCTCTGCCTATATTCCAACCCAGTATAGTAATAGGGGGATTTGCCCCGCTAGCAGAATTGACGACTCCACTGGGGAGTCTCTCTAGGGTCTTAGTGGGAGGTTTTAATTGGTTTTTTCAATTTCTATTTGAGTTCTTTCAAGTTTACTGAGTCCATTTAGGGTCTCTAGTCACCTTCCAGGTGCCTTCCAACTTTCCCTTCCCAGTCAGTCCGCCAAGTCTTTTCTTTTTAAAAAATATCAGAGATGTACGTGCCTTGCTTTGGCTCAGCTTGCGTACATACGCAGTATGCACCATATGTTAGATTTTTAGCTCGGGAGGTACTCCACATGTTTTGTCTTGTATGCGGATGTTACCTTAATGTTTACACTACCAGGCACTTAACTTTGTAATAGTTTTTATAAAGTTGTTTAAGTGGTTCTTTTATTAAAGTGACTTTTTAATAAAGTGTACCTTCTATTTTTAAAGTGACTTTATTTTCATAAAGCACTTATGTAATAAAGTGAAATTCACTTTAAATTTAAATGAGACATTTTGGAGGGAATGAATCATGACCCTTGATCTTGGAAAAGGCAAGATCTAATCTTGGCCTTTGAATCTAGGGTTGGGGAGGGTGAAAAGACACTTTTGGGGGGAAAATGTCATTTTCATATTATAAAAGAATGCATTGGGTAGTGTGCAAGACATGTCGAATGTCGAGAGAGGACATCAGGAGGAGAGTTAGAGAGATTTTCTGAGTATGCTTAAGAGAGGAAAGTGAGCAACAAAGAGGGCACGATTCTCGAGAAAAAATTTCTGTGGATTTTTGGCCGATTTTTTTTTTTGTTGTTGTGGGAAGCCGTACTTTATGGATTCGTATAGTCCGTACAACCTGTATAGTCCATACAACTATACGGATTTGGCACAAAAATCGAGGAAATTTTTGGCACAGTTTTCGAGGTGATTTTCATATTTTCGGTGGTTGTTTTTGGGTTGTACGGAATAGTCAGTACAGTGGTCTATGGGCATAGAAAATGAGGTACGAAAGAGGCAGGACAGTGGTACGATTTTGGCATGGAAAATGAGGCAAATTTCTGTGGGATAGATTTGGTGTTGTGAGGTATTTTCCTTGGCTGGAAATGTTGTTTTGTTGCTGATATGTACTTTCCTGAAGCTGAATAATAAATTGCTCTCTCTCTCATTGGGTTTCCCCACATTGGGGTTTTCCCTGGCATTTGCCTAAATTTCTGTGAGTTATGGGTTGTTGTCCATTGTGTATTTCCACTGCATATTTTTCTTAGCAATGTGTATTTTTGCTTGTGGAAATTTCTGAATGTGGGTATGCATTCTGAAATTTATGAAGACAGTTATCTCTAGGTTGCTAAGTGTTTGACGAAATGTGTGAATGAAATATTTCTGATTTTGTCATTAGAAAATCTACACCATAGACAACCCATGTACATATGTCGGTTGCTGGTGCAACAACCCGTGTCTCTGTGTATTGAAGGTTTTTCTTTTTTAAAAGAGGAGTTTTTATCTTTCCCAACATAAGACTTCACCTTTCTGGGCCTTTCTTGGACTTTACAATTTCTTTGTTAGTGGTCTTAGGTTGGGTTAAAAATTCAGTTGTAACTTGTGTCTTGATCTTCTTTTTTTTGCCTTAAAGGTTTAGAGTGAGATTTCAAGTTTTAGATCCTCCTCTAGGTTCTTTTGAATCCTTGGTTTTATGTAGTTGGCCTAGGGTCTGTGTTAATATTGGGTTATGTTTTCTCTTTATCCTGTTTTATGCTTTGAAAAACAAAAAAATAATCTTTTACTTCTGTTTTTCTTCTTTAAGCATTTCAAAAAATCAAAAAGAATTTTTTGCATTTAGTTATGCATCTAGTTTGGTAGTGTAGTGTAGGTTGTTTGTTTGCAAAAGAAAAGAGTTTAGTTTTAAAGTTCTTTCTTGTTTTCCTGAAAATATGAGTATTTTTGCATTGTGAAACGAAAATCTCTTTTAGGAAACTTTTAGTTATAAGATCTTGGAACATTATTTTGAAAAGTTGACATTCACAAAGATTTACAAGCTTTTTCTTTAAAAATTGAAGTATCTAGTTTGTTTTTTCATATAAATGCTCTAAAGTTTTCTTCTCTTTTTCGTCTCTTCCAAACACCCCAAGTTGCATGTTCATATCCTTAGAATTTATGTTTGTAGGGCTCACCGACTGGTTTAGTCTTTTAGGGCCTTGAAATAGGTGTGAAGAGGAAACTCTTCAAGGCCATCTAAAAAACAAATTGGAGTCTGAGATAGGGAGTGTATAATGTCTAGCATTGTAAGATTTATCTGGGACCCCCCTATAACACAAGGTCTAAACACAAGGTCGTGTAAGGAAAGATAGAGGAGATAACCCCTCTAAAATCGGATAGAGTGTAGTGGGGATTGTATATTGAGGGTCTTTCTTGGAATCACACTGATTGCATTGGACTACAGAGCCTCATGGATCTAGAATTTGTTCGATATCCTCAGTTGTCTTCCAGACCAATTGCCTCCAGTACCCTTGAAGGGCTTCAGACTTTGTTATCCTGCTCATTACGATCAACCTGACTGTTGATTGTACTCGCATGGTGATTGAATGTGAGTTGGAAACATAGTTGCCTATTTTTACAGACTTACATAGGTGACTGCGGGGGTATACTGTGGTACCTAGGGTGAACGTCAGATTTCCCTTTGCAGAGTATACCCAGAGGGTGCTTCCATGTTCAAGTTTCACTTGCACTGGTAAGTTTCTCTAGTGTCGATTGGCGTAATTGTCCTTCCCACTAGTTAGTTGTCTGCTTGATTTTCCTTTAGGAGCTTTTAGTGTGAGCTCTGTCACACTAGATAAACCTTATAGTGTCGGTTGATCATTTCACAAAGTGGAAGATCAATAGCTCCGTCGTTCGCATAGGCTTTAGGGCATGTCGTTGTTTACTTTGGAGACACCTCTGCCACAGTTGAGGCACATGATAGATCAAGAAGGATCGTTCGAAGCTACCAGACCACAGGAAACTGTATTTGAGACAACTCTGAGAGAAGAATTTACAGCTCTAGAGGAATCCATCATTTCTGACCACGAGACCGAAGGTTTCAGGCCAACGAATCCTCCGATCATTGAATTATCGACAACGCTTCTAATTTAGATAGTCCCTCCCGAGGTGACTTCTCCTGAACGCCAGTTTATTCGGGGAGCGACGATGGAAGAAAATGTTGCTACTTCATCAGGGAGTCCTCATACTCCCATTACGACTGTCGTTGGAGGGGGCGTTGTACCTCCTCCCCCACCTCCACTTGTCAGGACCATGGTTGTTTTGACACCCACAACTTTGGGTAGTGGTTCGATTCCTTCAATGGTTTCAACCACTGTTCCCTTTATTTAGAATGCATCAGGTGCTCCCTTCTCATATGGGATGCCTAGTTTTGACTCTAAATCGGTTCTTACATACTCTACTTTGCAGAGCATGGGTCTGGGGGCAGGGAGATCTAATTCACCCTTGCAAGGATCTGTCATGGGCACCAATGCCATGTTCAATTTTATTCCTTACGGTGGGGGTCACATACCTCCTTCGTCCCCTTCACTCGACGACATGTTTCAGTAGCCGATCGAGCCTAATTCCAAATATAGTTTGTTTAGTGGAGGAGTCAGGTACCTTCATCCTACATGAATTCATTTGGATCAATGTTGTTTTCTTTATTTGGTGTGTTTGGAAATAATGCTTTTACTTTGTCTGCTTTCTCGACTGGGGAAACCCTGTCGTTAGTAAAAAAAACCACGTGCAAGGTTTCATTCCTTCACAGGGAGCGATGACAAGAGTTTACTCCACACAAGGTCTTTGGAATCCTTGTTAAGGCTTGGTTCCCTCGCAAGGCATGTTGATTGGGGGAAACCCCTCCCACACTATGTGGAAAACTAAGAAAAGTTCAGTACCTATACCAGGATGGTCGGTTCGGGGCATCCCCAACCAAGGTTTGTGGAACACTATAGAGTGAGCAATCCCTACTCAAGCCATGTCATCTAACTTTGGGAATCAGCTGATGATACAACATCAGACACAAATCCCTTTTGTTGGGCAGGGCCATCATGGAATCTACCAAAACCCTAGCCAATAGTCCAACATTTCTTGGCAACCTGGTGCCAACCAAATTCCAGGCCCCTCTTTTCATGTAAATACTCCACAACCAAGACCACCCTTTGTGGCAACTATGCATTTTCTAGACCTATCGATATTGTTAAATGATCCGATTTGTCATGATCCACGTTGGCCCCCATTCCAACTAAGTTTCCTTTCGACATCCCTATGTTTGAGGGCAAGCTTGGGGAAGATCCAAGTGATTATGTGACAAATTTTCACTTGTGGTGCTCATCGAACTCGTTGAAGGATGACTCTGTTTAGTTGCACTTATTTTAACACACTCTTATAGGGGTTGTAGCGAAATGGTATATCGAGCTCGACAACTTGAAGTATTCTTACTTAAATGACCTAGCTATGGTTTTCTTGAACCATTTCTAGTTTCTAGTGAGATACAATGTCGAAACTGAGTTGTTGGCCAACTTTGAGTAGACGAAAGTTGATCATATCTCGGATCACATTCGAGAATGGCGGTGATGAAAGAGTTTGATTAAATTCAAGGTCCCTCCTACATTCTTTCTCAAGTGGTTCTTAAAGTCTTTGGTTCCTTGCGTGTCCAAAGACGTCGCAACATCGGGGGTGTTTTTAAAAGAAGAGGCTATTATGAGAGCCCAACATATGGAACTAATTTATTCTCAGTTTGACATGATTTATGAGATCTTACCTAATGCACCACGATCAACTCTCGACAAAGACAAACAAAATTTTGGGACCCACGCTGATGGCATAGTAGGCTCATCACAAAGAGAGTCCACATATCTGTTGTATAATCAATTACAACAATTATCGATTCAACAGACTGTGGCCAGCCCAAATCCTAGTTCAACTTCCCCCATCACCCAGATGTCGGATGTACACAGTGTGCATTCGAAAACTCCCAAGGCTAACCAACAAACCGAGGGAAAGAAGAAACATAAAAACAAGAAGGGTAAGGGGGATAAAAAGGCTGCAAATAGTGGTTTTTGTGTAAGCTTTTCACGGACAACCACTTGACTCACCTATGCCATCGGCTTGCAGAAGCTAGAAGATATTGGCACAACAACAAACTATTGTCTTGAAAAACCCTTTTCCACAAGGGAAAATATGGCTCAAGCATCTGCATCCACGAGAACGGTTGGGGACAGTCAGGGACCCCCTGTGCCTAATCCAAACAACTCAGTCGCAAACATTTACATGATGAACATTGAAGCTCATTTATCAACCAGGACTCGTGACTACAGAATGCCATAATCTATTGAGAAGGAAAAAGAGGCCTCCAACCCATTGACTCCTCTTCAAATTGAGAAGACAGTGGGAGAAATTATGACTTGCATCCCTAAAGGTGAGTTCAAGAAGGATTATCACAACCTAAATGCGATGGATGCAAAGAATTACTCCATCGTGGAGGATTTAGCACAAACTCCTTGTGCAATGTCTGATCTGGAGGTTCTCCAGAGTTTCCCCTCACAAAGAAAAGCATTGGTGTTTTCCTTGGGAGTGGAAAATCCCAATAACTCAGGAATGATCATTTTTTATCCGACAGACCTTAAACCTTGTCTTCCTCACCATGTCACCTTTCATATAGTAGTGGCGTACACCACAAAATCGTTAACATGAAATATTTTCCGAAAAATGGTTGATGAGGGTGCCTCAACTTGTGTGATGTCATTGGCATGTTGGAAGGCCATTGACCAACCTAAGTTATCTCTGTCGCCCACATTTCTTATGACATTCGATGGTCTATTGTTCAGACCACATGGTATAATTCCCTTTTTTCCCATGCAGTTGGAGGGTAAGATTGTGTGTGTTGAGGTAGAAGTAGTCAATGTGCCCCTCGACTACAATATTATGTTAGGATGGAGTTGGACTTACGCAATGCATGTAGCTGTAGCCACCATTTTTTAGGTTGTATGCTTTCCGCACGAAGGTCGGATTATAATCGTCGACCAGTTGTCCTTCTCCCATCCTGACCCTTCATCAAGGGAATCCACGATATAGATGATTGATAGCCCGCAGACATGCACTGTCAACTTAGGTTCTGGATTGTTTCCATCGTTGATGGGAACCTTCGATTATTCATTTCCTTCCAATGATGTAAGGTTTATTTTGGCTGTCCTCGATCAGCCGAAGGATGCAATTTTTCAAGTGTTGTCTTTTAAAATGAGCTACTTTAACGACCCATGGAATTTACCTTCCCCATCGGCCTCGATGGAAGGGGTAGGGTGCCTTGCATGGCCATGCCCTTATCCACGGTTGAGGTTGCGTACAGTGTTTTCCAGCAAGCCTCATCCAACCCCGATATGGATCCCCCAACGGAGCTAGATCCAGTTGTCAAGCCTATTTGGGATCAAGACTCTCTTGTCGTTGAGGACCCTTTGGAATTAATATTTCTCTATGACGAGGTGATTCTATAGGCAATGACTGATCCAGACAGACCTTGGGATGATCTGCACCATAGATATTATTTTCTTCTCAAGCTCAAGAGAATAGAGGCAGGAGAGTTTGTTACAACCATGAATGGAGATAGCCCTTGTCCTATTAACCCTCTGGCTACACACAGAGTATACACCGAGGGAAACATGGCAAGTATTGCTGCAAAAATTCCTATCGATATCTCCAAAACCCCTAGCATTGTGGAAATTGTCTTCGTCGGAGCAGATTTCTCCCTCGAAGAGATTCAAATCTACACCGAATTGTTTAAATAATTATGTGATGTTTCCACCTGGTCTTATGAGGAAATGCAAGGCATCGACCCACTAATTGTTGAACACTAAATAATGACTTGTCCTGATGTTAAACCAGTCCGACAGAAGCTTCGCCCAGTCTTTCGTCACAAATAAACGATGATAAAGGATGAAGTAGAGAAACTCCTCAAAGATGGTTTCATCTACCCCGTGCAATTGAAGAAATTGGTATCGAACCCGGTTCCTATCAATAAGAAACAAGGAATGATTCATGTATGTATGGATTTTCGTGATTTGAACAAAGCTTACTCGAAAGACAATTTTCCAACCCTGTTTATTGACCAACTCCTCGATGAATGTGATGGTTACGAGGTCTTTTCTTTCATGGACAGTTTTTCGGGGTATAATCAAATTCAAATCAAACCCGAGGACCGACATAAAAAAACTTTTATCTGTCCTTTGGGTACTTTCGGGTATCCAAAAATGTTTTTTGGCATGAAGAATGCTAGAGCTACATTTCAGTGGCCCATGTCGTTTTCTTTTCACGACCTCAAACATATAGTCGAGGCGTACTTGGATGATCTGGCATCACATTCTCGCAATAGATCCGATCATCCCTCCCATTTACGACTAATCTTTGAGAGGTGTCGCTACTATCAGATTCACTTAAATCCAAACAATTACAGTTTTTGTGTGACATCAGGTTGTTTAATAGGATTCATCGTGTCAAAAAAAAGGATCATGGTCGATCCTCTTAAGGTTGAGGCAATAGTTCAATTGCCTCCCTTGCGCACAATTCCCCAGCTTCATAGTTTATAGGGGAAATAAACAACATACTAATCATAATAATATTATTACTATGATACTATTACTAACTATGCTTAATTAATAAATAATAAAATGAAATAACATAATAAAAAACTAATTATACTATCTTTTAGAGCCGACATGACAACACTAACACTAACCCTAAACCCTTGAGCATCGTTAGTACTTATTGAAGTAGATCCAAAACCCTTTACCTTCGACTCATTTTCCCGAATATGGATCCTCGTACTGGATTTGAAATGTTGACTGAAATAACTCCTACTGTGGCGAATCCGAAAGAATTTGTCCAAATTTCACACCACACGAATCTTAAAATAGTTATAACTTCCCGATAGAGGTATAAATAAATAAGCACGCGAAGTCTCAAATAGCTTCATTTGAGAGGTTATATGTAATTGTGTTGTAATGTCTATCATATAATAAAAGTATTGTTATTTGGGCTCTCATTACTTGTGTATGTCTCTATATATGTCTATGTGTATGCATGTATCTCTATGATGGATATGTAAGGTTCTATTGGTAACACTCCGTACTTTCCCCTATATTACAAAACTTTCTCATCTCGAGTAAGTGTGCAACAACATCCTGGGTCTCTACTTCTATATAAATATCATTATTTTTCATCAACAATGCATACCAGTCTGCATAGGTAAATCAGTTGCAACAACCACTAGATATATAGTAATATACACGTATACAAGGTTCTATTGTGACTTGTTACTCTTTAGCCTCCATCTTCAATCTGGTAGGTGTCTGAGCAATTAGTGAGTCTCCAACACTCGGCTAGCTTTCCCAACACTGGTCCTATTGACTCTCTCGTTACACCATCATGCATTCAGATTGGTGCTTGGATTCTCTTGTGCTTATCTTTATGCTATGGGGAAATTCCCCCTAAATCGGGTCTAAGGAATAGGTAGAGAGATAACTCCCTTAAAAAACTGACTTATATCTAATTTACCCCAAAACAATCTAGACTAAGTGATAAGAGAGAGGGAAGAGAGGGTTAAGAAGAGCACCTTGAATCCTTACTGTTGATGTAGACCTCTTCCACATGTTATTGCCTCTTAGATCAAAGATCTCCTCCCAAAGTTGACCTGCAATAGATTAAGAACACAACACAACAACATATACAATCTCCAATAATCATTTAAAAGCCTATATATATATATATGTAAATGATCAAATAAATAAGAACATGTACACATAAAGTTTTCAGACAAACATAATCTCTTTTAGTCATATACAAGATGAAAGGTTACAACCTTTGCTTGTGGACACCGCTCTACGAACCAAGTCTGGGCTCCTCTTTCGTGACTCCAAGTTCACCAATCCCACATATAATTCTCACAACTGACTTGCCAACATGGGAAAAAGGAATGGTTGCATAGGGAGAATGGCTGGAAGGGAAAGCTGATGATAAAACTTAGAGCAAGATGCAAAACTTGGGAAATGAGAGGGAATGGATTTTGGCATAGTTTTCTTATTCTCTTGTTCATATATCTAAATGAATCCTCAAGACCTCTTTTTTTATGAGAAAAAGATGGTTATTCGGTTTGGGGAAGGGCTACATGGGGTAAAATAGTTAGGGAACCTTTCATAGCCCGTAAACTCCATCGAAATACGTGCAATTTTATATTTTTGCATTTTTTGGAGGTAAAAGTGGGCTAACTAGCATGCAGTAGGTGTATGTATGTAGACATAATAACATGTAACATGCATATGTATGTGGGTAGAATAGCATGCAACACACATATGTACGCATGCTAATAGTGCACCAGAGTGCGTACATTATCCAAAAAGTTGTGTTTTAGAAGGAAACCTCAACAATATGTTTGGAAAAGTATGGAAATGGATGGGCCAATGTCTTGGATGCATAGATGTGGCATTTTTTAACTATAACACTTTCCCCTGCACATCACCCTATGGTGGAGCCATGTGATTCAACCAAACTACCATTTCTCTGCTTTATGGATTATGAGGTTATGACCTAGGGATCTATTCTGGAACTTTTATACTTGGGGGCTCAATTAGTTCAATCATTTTTCTATCGTCATCTTATCCTTGAATCTCTTTATGTGTGTGTGTGTGTGTATGTCATCTGGCATCTCTTTCTTGAATGCCTTCTTTGCTCAAATAAACTGCTACAAAAATTTTGTGGACAATGCTCATGCTGTAATATTTTTCATTCAAGTGTTCAATGCTCCACGCTTGGTCGAAATTTTCTCTACTGCTCAATCAAATATATTCATTTTCTCGATTAGTCATGGATTCCCTCACTAGATGCTCAATTTTGTTCCAATACATGTAGGCTCACTACTTTGTCAAAATGTTCTTTACTACTAGATTTCTTCATATTCTTGGGACTTTGTCTCCTACTGCTATGTTGTTGTTAGTCATAGCTTCTTTCAAGGATTTGGCATTGTATTGGAGTCTACAATTTTAGATTTAGATGAAGGACAACTATGACTCAATTCTAATACTCTATGCATGTGACTTGACTTTACTAAGACACAACTCAATGAAATATACTATGATTTTCTAATTAAAACTCATTTATACAAAGACACTTTTGCCAATACTTGAAATTTACAAACTCAACTAAGATGTTTTTGATTGGGTATTGGCCGATGTCGATAATAAGTTGATATCGTCAACTAAGTACCTACTTACATTACATGATGGGGAGGATCACTTACCTTGAAGAATCATGTTTAACCCTCTATCTTCCACTTTTGACTCAGATTTTACAATAAATATTGACTTGATGAGACTGACGCAATCTGACTCAAATGACAACATATACATGCACACACACACACACAC
>SNQJ01S0145811.1:64459-83943 GCA_010110895.2 Picea sitchensis
GGGGGGGGGGGATATTGAAGGAGAATAAACAAGAGTTCGAAAGGAAACATACTCGAAGTCGATGCGTGAAGGAGTTGAGAAGCCCATCCACACTTAGCAAAGGTATCCCAAAGAAATGGTTACATGTATTTTGAGTTTGCTTGTGAGTAAAAATGCATGAGATGTTTGATCATGCATAACTCACCCCCTCTTTGTAATTATTTATCTGCACATAATAAAAATGGTTCTAGTTTCCTGTGTGTAATCCTCGTTGTAGTTCTGCATATAATCGATTGGCATAATGTTGAATGGGAAAATAGTTTGGATAATGTAATTTTTCATTGACTGCATCATGATCCCACTCACTTCATTAATCATTGGACAAACAATCGTTGCTAAATACCTATTCATTGGATCATTGTTGTCATGTGTTAAATTCTTTGTTCTTACAACTCCAAGTGCTTGTTGCATCAATAAAATAGAATGTTATCGATTTCCTTAGTCGATTTGGTTTTCCCTCTATCCATATTCATCACCAAAGTGGCTTGCGGAAAAGGGTTTCATTTTTCCTTCCAGAGGTCGTGGTTTCAATGCATTTGGTGAGAATCCATCTGCCAATTAGCGTTTTCACTTATAGATTGAACTTGATTTACTTCTATCTATTGGAAAATGCACGACCCTCAAACCCAATGATTCAACTCTAAGGATTGAAGTGATCAATACATGTTTGGCTTCTCTGTGGGAAAATAAGCCATGCCCTTTCTATCTTTGCACGCCCAAGACCATAAAATGCATAATCAACAATGATTTACATGTGATTGGGTATGTTGGATTTATTTATTGACCCGCCACATCGATTTGAGGGAGGTTGGGTGTCTTTACGGCCTATAACACTTTCCAAACATCTAGCATGCATCATATTCGTTTATCCCAATCATATACACAATGATTTGAGGTAGGCTGAGTTTGTATGCACTTCCATTATATTTTGTATGCGTTGAGGGACTCCATGAGAGTTGGAAATTGGCTTGGAGTGGTTGGGAAGTCTTTCTTGCATATTAAACATTGATTCCCCTTTTCAGTGCACTTTGGTGTTCATTGGTTTGTTCTAGTCAAAGTCTTTCTAAGAAATACGACATCATTTCTTATACATGACAACATTATTTCCTTATACACAGAGAACAAAATTCAATTCTGCAAAAGTATTCATATTGAGGAAATGGATGGGCCATACACCTACCATTTACATATTAGTTTCAAAATCGAGATGTCATTGTTATCAAATTCCCATTCAATTCCAAGCAAATTTGGGTATGGGTCTGAAACATCCATAATTTCGATAACTTCAAAATATGCTTTTGTCTTGAACCCATCGATGTTAACTTAAACCTTCTCCAACCTGCCAATGGGATAAATCCTATATTGATTTGTGAGCCTAAGTTGAATGGGAGACCACACTAGCTTAGGTTTTCCCATCAACTCCCACAAATTATTTGGCAATATATTCACATCAGACTTCGGGTCCAACATAACACCTTTCATCTAATAGCTACCTAACTCGGCTATCATTTTGAATTATTTATCCACATGCTTCCTGTTGTTGATATGGTGCACATCTCGTTCTAGTAGTGGGGTAGAAATTGATGCTTAATTCTCACCTTCCTTGATAAATCTCATCAATATGTCTATCAACTTCTCAGTAACTAGAGGATCACCCAACACTTTAAGACAACAATGAAATAATTCACTTACATGATTCTCCGAGGTAGTTTCTAGGTAAGCATTACATCATGATTCATCACATGTCATGTGTCATAAGTCCTCGCACACAAGTACCTCTTCTATCACCTTTTGTGTGTCGTGCATGAACTCATTTTTCTATGAAACATCAAACTTGGGAGGTACCTATGTGGATTTCTTGATCTTTCCCTCTAAATGATGTTCTAAGCACTCTCCTCTATTCATGTTAGTTCTTGTGCATATAACTCCTTGGGTTATTTCTCGTACATCAACTTCTATTCTTCATGTGGCTCAGTATTCACCATGTTGTAGTGCCCCATTTTCTCTTCCCACTTCTCCACCAACTCTGGACAATCTTCCATGACATGGTTTGTGTTGTGGCAATATCCACGCATCACGCGGGGCTTGGTACATAACCATGCCAAGTGGCCCATCTCACCACAATTAAAGTAGGTAGATGGTATACCTCCTCCCCCACCATATCATCTACCTCTTTCTCTACCATATATTCCTCTTGGGCATCCCTAGAAGCCTCCATGGTCTCCACCTTTATTCTCCTCTTATACCCTATATGCATCTACATTATGCTCCTTCATCAACTGCAATGGTCAGTAGTTGTTACATCACACCCCATGGATTTTCAGAACTTACAAAATGGAGTGTGTGTATTCTTTTGATATTTCTGTAGTTTTGGGAATTAGGGAGGGACATGACCCATTGTCTTCAAATGTTTCACCATTTAGTATGCATCCCAACCAGTCATCATGTAGTTTCCCTATGTAGGAAACCCATTTTGATGGTGTCGTTCTATGCAACACATGGTACATTAGACATTCTCATGCACCACCTTCCCCTTTTCTATATATTGCAATTACATGGTTAGGGTTGCAAGTTGATATTGCACTTGCACCAACCATACCAATGTCTAGTCACCTCCCAGAGTAGACTTATGGTGCATTGCAATATCTAAGGCTTCTATTTGAATCGTCACCTTCTACTATGTGAGTGAGATTCAAATGTGTGGGAGGATTCTTGCAATGAACCACTCTCTGTGTTGGAAATCCTTGATCTAGAAGGTTAATCTGTCAAGTAGAATCTTGAATCGTTGGCCATAGTCCCACACGATTTCTCCAACTTGTTGTTTAATCTCCTTAATCTTTGTTATGCACTGTGACTATGATTTTGGCTTCTGGAATTCTCTAAGTAAATATATATTTATCTCCATAAGAGACCTTTATTATCCCATTGGTGCAACCTTATACTTTATATACCATATTAGATCTCTACTCCTGAAGGTAGTCTTTAACAATGCAATCTTAGTTGCCTTGTTTGTGACCTATTTCAAAGACCAAATGATGTCACATGTGAACAATGTTTTTATGCATCATCTCTTCCCATCCCATGAAATGTGGGGATCTTGAGGGATGAATCAACCCTTTTCTGATTTTCCATACTTGGAATGGAACTTGATCCTCCTAAGTGGTTGTTACTTGGTGACAATCTTACTTGGGAAGTTTTTCTAATTTCAGTTTCAACTACACTTGTGTCTCACTTCTATCACTTTTGAAATTTCTTCCTCAATTGTTTCTTATTATTTTAAAATGCATGAGGGGGGTGGTTTAAAGAGGGGGTTACTCCATTCTACCTCATATTCTTCATTGATGAATCCAAAAGAGCTTCCTATATTGAGTTGCATGATTCTCACTTCAGCATTCTATCGAAGGTCCAAAGAGCCTAGTTATCGAGTTTGCATGGTTTCCTTTATAATGTTCTGGATCTCTACTGGATGCATTTACATCAAAGATTCCTGTGTTGTTGATGCCTTCATCACTATATCTTGTGTTGACATAGCTACTACTCTTCACTTCATCTTCTGTTGATTCAACTACATCTATTATTGGCCAAGAGGATTTGACTTCCTTCACCACAACTCTATATTTCTTGTATCTTCTCTTGATACCTCATTCTCAATGCCATGTGTCTTTGATGGCCTCTCTCTTCCTTCTTCATGCTATCTTGGCACAAATATTTCTCCCACTCCCTTCTAGCATGACTCTTCTCACCTTCATCTTATCTCTCCTTGCTACTCATTCATCACCCATTTTCCTTCTTTTTGCTTTCTAATTACTCGGGCTCTCAAATTTTAAAATCTTCTTTTGACATCAATTCAACACTACTTTTCTCTCTACACTTTTGATCCAGACCATTCTCTGTTCTATCTCTCTTCTCCCCCTTTCATCCCCCCACTCCCTCTACATGGGGCATTTACACTACTATCCTATCTGGCTCCATGCACATCAATCCCTTCTCAATGAACATCTTGATTCAAAGTGGGATTTCATCTAATTAAATCCTCTCCCAAGTGGTTGGTTTAAACTTTTATTTTCTGCATTCACTAAAAGATGATTTGATGTATCTCAACTACAATTCAACTCTATTTAATCCCATTCAACTAAAATCAATAATTTGTTTAACATATTGTCCAAATAATTCAACTGGGTTATTGCTTCTTAGTCCCAACCCACCAGTTCTATGGCTCTCCACACATGATTAATATCTATCTATCTCTTTACCCCTTCATGCAATAAACAAGGAAACACAACAAATAAAATTCATGCAAATATGTATACCTTCCAACATTCGAGGCTTTGATTTGCAAAATTTCTGCCCCTATCATGCAAATTCATCCTTTTAAATCTATTATTCTATATCTTTTCTTGAAGGTTTCCACAATATGTCCTTACTCCAACATGTAGCAAAAAAATCATCAAATCTTGGGAACATAACAAATTGTTACTGGGTTCTACTCCATGGTTCAAAGAGACATTGGCCAATAAATAACCCATCATCATCAACATTTTCAATATTTAGGAATTGAATAAGATCTCACCCAATATGCTCATGAGAATCACGAAGAAAAAACAATTGCGCATACTTGGAGGAATATTATAAATAGAAAGAACATAACTCAAAATTGTACATTAGATCCTACTCATTCATATCAACATTCATTTATGTAAATTGCAGTTTAACAAATATAGAAAGCATTCATCCATGACAAAGATCATGATAGGAAGTACCAATTTGTATCTCATTCTTTTCATTCATTGGAAACCATAGATACAGCCATTCGGAGCATAAATGGTTGTAGCCTTCAGGACTCATTGAATCTGAACACAAGAAGGCCCAAAAAATCACATATATAGATTCATTTCTTTTCTCTCATCTTACATTCTCTGTAAGACTGGCCATTTACAATAACAATGTCAACCAAGGAACTACAATGAACAACAACAACAATTAGACTTTTCAATCATTTGTATGCATTCCTTTTTATCTCCTACAACCATTACAATGACAAAACTTTTCTATCTCTCACTAACAAGCCCAAGCATGACCAATCACTACACAAAATGGTTAATCATACACCAGAGCATGCACGCAGGACATCTTACAAGTCTTCTAATGGTGCTAGAGTCATGCATAAGCAAAATGGTTGGCACAAGCATTCTACAAAACTTGTGGTGCACACGGTACAAACTTGTGGCACGCATGGAAAAAAACATGTGGTGCACATGTAGTCTTGCAAAAAACTTAGTTCCAATAAGAACAATCCTAAAATGATAGTTAGTTATTTGAATGGTTAATAAAATTGAATTGTTTGGAATTGATATCAAGTTCATTAATGGTCATGGTCATTTGTATTACAAAATGAATGTAAGGTGGTGAGCTACTTTTGGTAGTGAAGCGAGGATTAAATGGGGATGAGAACCATGAAAAATGTAAGAAGTAAGGACTATTGAATATGATTTTAGTGGTTTCATTCTTAGTTCTCATCCTAACACCTACTTATAATGTATGGACAGGACTTATGGACCTCACTTATGTTGGCACTAAAAAATCATGCATTTAAACAAATGATCGACATTCATTTAGGGTTATCAAGCTATCTTTAGTGGTAGTTCCATGATGGTTTCTAGGGGATCTGATATCGGTAATCAAAGAGCATATGAGATTGTAAGGAAGAATGGGACTAGTGGTAGTGTTTCCCCTAAATCAGTGTCTAACAAATGCTAGAGTTCTATCTTGGCTAGTTCTACCTAAGTGGAGAATCTTTGTTGTTTAGTCTTATAATATCTATTAAATACCTATTTTTCATACTTATATTATGGATCAAATCGAGGTTGAAACTTTCTACAAAATGTGGCAACATTCGATTCATCCACTTTTGGGAAAAGTGACCACGAGAAAGGGATTGAATTTGGGATAATATAAACAAAGTGTATTTTATGAATTGATGAAGAGGAGATACAGTTCATTATCCCAAGGTATAAGGATTGTTTTTTATAGTGGAAGAATGGATATGCCCTAAACATAAGGGAGTGCGATGTGAGAAAGGATTGGTTCCTATGCTCTTAGTGGCACTATTATTTAGTTGGCTTGGAGTTGCACCTTACCTTATGAAAGATAGAGGCATATGGAATATTTTGGAATTATCATGATATCATTTAAATAATGAGGGTGCATTGAGGACGACGTGGATCTTACAAGTCTCATAATAGTTATTGACTCATATTAGTGTAGGTTATCTGAGTCAATATAATTTATTTAGTTCAAGATGAATGAGTGTGGAGTGGGTAGTTGTTTTGCTAAATAAAGAGTGTTGGAAAGGATAAAAAGTATTCCATAATGATTTCTAGTTGTATGTAGCAGGTGTCGTTATTCACTCTACAAATATATGCATCATTATTCACTCACTCTCTCACCCATTGAACTATTTGATCCTTTTTCCATCTTGCTTTGTTTTAATTATTTATGTATTATTTATTTATTTCAATGTTGAAGGAGACATTCCTCACTTAAGTATTCATATGTGCAACATTCCTCCTTGTTTTTTCTTAGGGAAAACCTTTTGGGATCTCCTCCTCTTCCCTGGAATATTTGGATGGAGGGCAACACAATTGTCAATTTGTCAGCGACAATAGTGGCTGGTAACCCTGCAGGACTTGACCAGATTTGATCTTGTGACCTATGGCCTCCCTGTCTCCAACATGCCCTGGGCGGATTTTTCAACTAATTGAGCTAACCCTTGGGGATACATTCCTCCCTCACTTGTGGTGTTTCCCTCTTGTATTTCTAGCTAGAAAGTTCCCTCTTGGATTGTATTTCTAAGTAGCAAGTTACATATTGGCTTGTCTTTCTAGATTGAAAGTTCTCTCTTGGTTTGTCTTTCTAGATAGTAAGCAAGGTGGTTCCATCCAACTACCTTCATGGAACCTTAACTCTTCATACTCCTTGGAAGAGGATTTCCTCTCTAAGAATTATACAATTCCACCTCTTTCTCCAAATTGGGGCATCATATGCTGTTCTCTTAAATTTGTTAATTTCTTTCTTGGGTTAAAGAAAACCTATCTATAGAAGTTTCATGCTTGCATGTTTATGTATTAATTCCTTAAAATTGCTATCTAAAGTTCTCACTAAAGTAACCTAGGCACTACCTATTGCTCCATGTTATCACAAATTTCCCAAACAAGCTAGCTAAGTTTCCCTAAGAAATCTAGAAGCCATTAGCATAACCAACTGAAAGCTAAATAAGGAAATCCATGCTTGGGAATCAACTTACTTAAGTAAGATAGTTGAAAAGGAACTTAAGGAAACCACTTGAAAGCTAGATAGAGGCAACGGAACCATGGAATTGTGATAGGGGAAATTATACCCCCTATGTTAAATGATTATATCCTCACCTTTCATCCCTGGCAGGGAATCAAAGGGGATACGAGGATTCACACTTTTCAACTAGGTCAAGTAAATAGTCATTCAAACTTTAGTTTCTTGGATTTGTGTTGTTATCATTGTTAATAATTGTTGAGAAGCATCCAACCCTACATGTGGAAACCAAGTTGTGGTTCCCACCCTCTACATGTGACAACCAAGAATCCAAACTGACGAATCTAATATGTCGATTTGATCAACCTTTCAAATGGTTGAATCATTAGGAATTTTTTAAATTTATCATAACGAATCTTAATATCGATCTCAAGATCAAAAAGAGATCTCGATCAAGGATTCACCTCTTCAACCAATTGTAACTCTATAGACGACCATTAAAACTCCATTTTTTACCATTCCAAGTCGAATTTTGATTTGCAACTTTTTTTCTCTACTCCAATAACCTTCTTAAACAGTCCAGAGTCATTCAAACTCAGATTTTTCCCATGGATTTGTGTATTTCTCTTTAAATTCTCTATTTTCCCCAAATTTGTCATAAACAAAATATGCAACAACTTAATTTCACCAATTCATGCTTGATTCTCCATCCAGTTTAGTGTTTGAACAAGAGGCTCAGATACTCATAATGTAACATCCCCAACCCAACCGAGGGATATTATGGTGCAAAATACCTTGCTAAAATGAATTTTGTGCTAATTAATTTAATTCTTTTACAACTAATTGATTTCCCGTGGCTTTCAACTATGAATTAAAACATATTTAACTATTGTTCTCTACCATACATTGATGCATATATAACATAATTAAAATAGACATGAATGCAACTAATAAACTTCATTACAACAACATATAAATCATTCTCAAATGCACAAAGTTCATGCAATACAATTTAACTCATAAATACAAGATAAAAAATAGATAAACACTTATATTTTAACAATGGTCGCGGGCAAAGGGGTTTTGGGATGTGACGTTCACCCAATCATAATGGTTGTTTCAAATATCAACATCCAATCACCCCAAGATGAGGCTAGTAATCCCACAAAAGAGGGTGGTCTCTCATTGTCCACTTACAAATCATAAAACCTACAACCCACTGATATTCTCCAACAACTGGTCTCACATTTTTCCAATTACCCTTCTCTTCCTCTCTCTTGACCTCAATAACCTGCTGAATGTACTCTTCACTTATTTCTGGCCCCTTAGTGTCCAATTCCATTTATCATGTCCTGTCATGAGTTAAGAATCTCTAATGAATTCATGAACTTTGTCAGCTTAGGAAAACTACTAGAAAATAACAAAACACTTGTTAATAGGACAGCAAACTACTAGAGTTCACCTTCTGCTCAAAACTCCTCGTTCTTCAAATTGGAGCTCCAAATGTGCTCTTAATAAACTCCTTCCTGACTCTCCCATGGATGCACCAACAAACTCTTTCTTTTCCTCTCTACTTGCTCCCTGCACAGACTGATTCTGCTTTCCACTGCTGTCCCAACCCACAAAATTCCTTTTTCTCCCTTGATTGTTTGACTCTAATTCCTCCCAAAGATGATTGTACTCAAAGCCTCCATGTGCCCATTAACTTTGGGATGTGACTACTCACACTCCACCCTCTTGCATGTATTCAATGATTGACTTTCCAAACACTCAATCATAAATTGGAAGTGTGGTCTATATACAACAGTACCTTAGGGAAAAAATGGGCTGAATTAATATGAAGGCTGTACCCCCTGGACCCTCTCTTTGGCCACATCCCATTCCTCCCTCTGTGGGATTAACTTTGTCTCATACCTTGTCCATCTCCCCAGTACCGTGGTATCACATTTTATTATTAAAACATGAAATACAATTCACATATTACAACGCTTTGGTCTGAGTTTCACATATTATATCTACATTAAGCAATAATTAAATTGTATTTCATAGCTGGGGATGCTTTCATCCTTAATGCTCCCTACAATTGTGCATTCTTTGTTCTCAGGTACACTATGTCAATTTGAGGATATATATATGACATATATATATATATATATATATAGGATTTGACATATATGCAACCTACATCACAATACTCAAAAAAATAAAACTCTCATAATTATTAATAACTCCTTCAACAATAGTTCCAACTATAATCTCTCATTCCTCTCAACCCTTGGACCCAAGGAATGCACCATTCGTTTTATTTGAGTTAAACCTGCTGGATATACCATCTTTTTATCAAAGTTATCCCAAGGAATGATTATCTTTTGTCATAGTCCCCTGTAGCTGGCTGTGGATTGAGACATGTTCTGGAACTCTAATCATTTTAAAATGGACTCTTGGATTTTGTTTTGTTCAAAATTGTAAAAAATGTGTAGATATTCTACCAACATGTTTTCTTCTGCTGCCCCATAGCATATTCCTAAGACCATAAAAGTCTACTTGAACTCCTCGTCAACTCTATGGATTTGTCCCTGATCACTTTGACTTTCCGATCAATGATGTGTACTGGTTCCACCCAAAATCCCCTTTGTGTTCCACCTAGATGATATTCCAATTAATTATGTGGTTATGGTCATGCACATATTTCTTTAATAATGATACACCTAAATACATTATGCACTCTCAGGATGTAAGAAAATGCTAGCATGTGGGGGACGAACAGATGGAATGGAGGACTGGAAATGGAGTGGAATGGATGGAATGGATGGAGCCCAGGATGGAAAGGAATGGATGGAGGAAGGAAGGAATGGAGGAAGGAATGGAAGGAATGGAAGGAAAGGATGAGGTAATGGACGGAAAGGAATGGATGGAATGGATGACCGGAATGGATGAATGGAAAAGGAATGGAGGACGGAGGAAATGGAATGGAATGGATGGATGGAATGGATGGAGGAAAGGAGGGATGGAAGGAAATGGATGGATGGATGGAAAGGATGGAATGGAATGGAATGGAATGGACATGGATGGATGGATGGACGGAGGATGGATGGATGGAATGGATGGATGATGGAGGAATGGAATGGATGGAAATGGATGGACGGAGACGGATGGACGGATGGACGGAGGATGGACGGATGGATGGACAGGATGGAGGAATGGAGGATGGAGGAAATGGATGGACGGAGAATGGATGGATGGACGGATGGATGGAATGGATGGATGGACGGATGGACGGAGGATGGATGGACGGAAGGAATGGACGGACGGAGGATGAATGGAGGAAGGAAGGATGGAAATGGACGGATGGACGGAGTGGAATGGATGGACTGAAGGAATGGATGGATGGATGGATGGATGGAAGGAAGGAAGGATGGAGATAGAGAGAGAATGGAGGATGTGAATGGAATGGAATGGAACGGAATGGAATGGAATGGAATGGATGATAGTGAAATGGAGCCCGGAGATGGACAGGAAGGACGTGCTAACGCTGTTCTTCCACGCTTTTGTGAAGATGGCGTCGAATTGTTACCGCTAACGCCGCTTCTGCCACGTTTTTCCAATCGAACGCCGCCTGCCACGCTTTCCACCGGAACGCCCTCTTGCCAATGTGCCAGAAGATGTATAACGAATTGCCACGCTTAATCGCCGCCTTGCCACGCTAACGCCTCTTGCCACGCTTCCAATCGAACGCCGCTTCTGCCACGCTTGTGAAGATGTGCTGTCGCGAATTCGCCACGCTAACATCGCCTTGCCACGTTAACGCCTCTCTCGCCATGTTTTGGAAAATGCATGTCGAATTCAGATGTTTATGGAACTAGGGTTTTCCTCCAACAGCCACCTTAGTATGTTCACCAAGTCAAAAATACCAAATGTACCATGTGGTGACTTTTTTACGTTGGAATTGCGACGCTACAAAATCTATAAATATGTTGTATCGGACTCGGATAAGCTATACAAGTTTTCTATAAACGACTTCAAAAAAGGCTCTATGTCTTCAAATAACGTAAAAATAGATGATTTGTTTCAAGATAAGTCCGGGTGGGGGAAGAATGCCCAAAACGAGCCGGGAAAGAACTGAAGAGGTGAAAATGGTGATGTTAGATGTTATTGCCCTTGCAAAATTGTTGTACTAGACGTCCCTGAAGAGTTCTTAATAGCAACAAATTTTGCCAAAAAACATTATAGAAAAATATGGGCACATGGATGGTGGATCAAATGAATATCATCCGATGGTATGTATATTCACATCCTGCTTTAATATTTATTTATATTCTCAAATTTTATAATGTTTTATACATGCACTAATTCTTTTCATGATTTCTTGTAATTATAAAGTTAGATTTGCCCCTCTAACTTCCTTTATGCACAAAGCACTGGCAGCAGTAAATGATGTTGTAGTACAAGATGAAGAACTTGGAGAAGATAATGTGAAGATTAAGTTAACGATTCCATGGAAGTAGATGACAATAATAACATAGTTCAAGGTGATGGGACAAATCAAAATGATTCAAGACTTATTCAGACATCCAGATGAGGATCATGGACAAGAGGATGGTATTTAAGTGATGAACCTTGATTGAAAAGGAAAATAAATGACTTATAAAGGGTCAAGAGCAAATATTCTCTCCACTACATTGTTGCCGGTGAATTTGAAAGTTACGAATCATTTTTCTAACACTTGTATGACACAGAACCTAAGGTATGTAATATGTTACTGCACATCTACATAAAGGTTGAATATTCCCCAATTTTTTGCTAACGTGATATTAATTTCATAACTCTATTCTTTACATTAATCCATTTTTTATGTTTTAGATTGTTAGGTGAATTTTGTTACTCTCGTCAAATATTTTATTCTCACATTACATCTAGATTTGTAATGCCATTATGAAAGACATTGAATGGGAGTATCAAAGTATAGATGTAGCTGCCTGGATGATCATATTATATATTATGGACAACATCCACAAAAATGTAACGTCCCAGATGTGTATCAGAGATATCAACCAATCAAGTAACAAAATGGTCCCTTGAAAGGTTCTACATATTCCCATAATTCCACGCTTCATAAATGGATCGCTCGAGTGTCAAAGCATAGCTTTATGGATTACCATGCACGAAAGAAACTTGAATATGGTGTTCTTCAATGCCTGTCGATGGTTCTGCAGATTTTACAAAATTGCCGCAAATGGCTGCACTTCATGATGAACCCTCGTGAAATGTTAGGCTTCTCATCAGCAACCCACTTGTTAATCCATTTGAGTTTTGGCCCGGTTTTATTCAATGTGGCCTATTTTGTTATCAACAATAACATTCTCCTTGATGTCAATAAAGAGGGAGCACATAATGTTGACAATGATTATTCCTGGTATTTATTTACATTAATTTTTCGAATTAAAATTTTTCATTTTTCCTCTTTTTTTGCAGCATAACATCTTTTATGTATTTATTTATGTATATATATACTCATGTAGTAATCCTGCACTTCAACAATTAGGTAAGTACCAAGTTAAAGATATGAATGTGTATATCGGTTTTATCCATGAGCTTCACTAAAGTTAATATGGGTTGGCATCAATATGTATGACATTTGTAAACCAATTCAAGTGTATGAGATTCATGTTGTGGAATACTTTTATGGACAATTCAAGATGCCCTGGTGATTCAATACATTTTTGTGGTATAAAATATCTTATATTGCATGCTTGAATAGTATATATAATTAATTGATTATATCATGCATGTTGTTTAAATAATCATTTTCACATATATATTAATACTGATATTAATCCATTTGTTGCAGTGTCTTCAAACAAAGGTAAATTTTCATTTCCAGTTAGGTCCTAAGATGAAATATCATTGTCAAAAAGTTTAGGAAAGGAGGTGTTTGATGAGTATAGGAAACTTCCTTTCTAAGAACCATGTATGACATTTTCATCAAAAAGATCTTTTCAATGGGAAACAAGAGATTGGACTAAACCACAAAGAATGACACTGCTTCTATGGAAGTTGTCATATGACTGTGACTAACTCTAGGTACGCATTTAGTTTATGTATTGTAAATGGAGTCATGTTTTGAAATTTTATTTAATTATTCATTTTATTTTACCGCGTTTGATAATATATTAGTATTTTGATTTTTTATGATTCATCAATGATGCCACTAAGGAAGGTAGTATTAATGGGCTTCCACTTCAGGAATGAAATGTTATCCCACTCAATTCATGAGGTTGCCTTACTATAAGGACTCTAAAAATAGTTCATTTTATTTGATATAATGCATATTGGGAAGAATGTTGCAGAAACATTATATTTAATCATAGATGGCGTGAGGGATAAAGAAAAACTGTCAAAATTTGTGTAATGACATTCGCGAATCCAATCATGCAATGCAAAGTGTGATCCATCAAATAACTTAGAGTCCAAAATAACCTTCCATGATTATTAAAATAGAAACAAAGAAATGATGTAAAAGAGGGCCTATTCAAACAATTAATTTTTCCACATGTTTTGTTCAAACATAAAGAATATCTTAACGTAGAAAGGTGAATTTGGTGGGATAAAACACATGATCAGCATAATTCTCCATTAAGGTAATTAATCAATTTGTATCCATATTTATATATTGGTCTCTGCATATTTTTGATATTTTTATTTTTGTCTAGTTTTGAAAAGTAATCGATTCATTTTTATTGTTACAAGATACCACCTATCTCTCCCAAACGACTTTCTTGACACAGCTCAATGTCACCAAGTTATATATGATCCTGGAAAATAAGCAAGGAGGTATGAAGCTGTAATATATATGCAAAAAAAAAAATCAAATTTTTGTTGTACTTGATGACATGTGTTTTACTTGTAATGTAATATGTATTTATATGTTTTGTTGAAACATGTTATTTTCATACGTCATGATCCGAGATGGTTGTCATTGAAAGAAATCCATGAAGATGATATAAAGTATTGAAGAGAGAAATTCTACTAATGTGTGAAATGCAAATATCTACCTCCATCATTTCAATGCACAAGAACATTACCTCATACACGAAGTTGAGGAGGTTGAAATTTGTGGATTTTTTCACACAAGGTCAATGTGGATATGGAGAGGCACTTGAAATCATCATGATTTGGTTAGACAAAGAGCATGTCCCTGAGTGTTCTATGGTGGAGGGATATAGTGGTATATGAATCCATGGTCTATATTAGTCAAGATCTTCCTAAATTAAGAAAGACAAGCATGCATTGGATTGAATTTGGGATGTAAACTCCATCAAAAAATTTGAAAGGAGCAATTGTTGGGGAAAGGCACAATGAAGAAAGTGAGAGGTAATTAAAGCACCGTGGATTTTTAATAAATAATAATTTCTCGCTTTGTTGTGTATATGATTATACTCATTTAATATTTATTCTTTCATAATTTATTATTAATATTTAATGATGGTTATAAACTATTATTTAATATTGGTGAATTGTATTTTGTGATTGGTCATTGCTCAAGATTGGATGCATTACATTTATACATTGGAAATAACTGACTATTTTAGTATGGATTGATTGATGTAAAGAACGTCATGGTGGGAGGTTATCATGGAAAGAACTATCCAAATTCGTTAGAGAAGCTCGTCAGAATGGAGATTCTCATACGCGAGGGAAATAGATTTAGCATATTGTTTGAGATATGGAAAGGCAAGCAAATTCACCCATTTTATCTCGCTTATTTTATATTATATTAATGTGGATGGAGATGTGTTTCTTATATTATAATTTTCCAAATTATATAAATTTTGTTTATTATTAATTGATAATGCATATTTTACATGTCTAGCATATTACAGTTGAAACACAATGAGGTTATGTGGTGCAATGGTCATAAATTCTACATCAAACAATTGGATGAAAACGTAAAATCCTGTGATAGTGGATAACTGCAAGATTCCAAGTCACTAATGTTTCCTCTATGAGTGACATATCCTCGAGAATCAAATAGATACTATGGGTTTTGAATGATATAATTGAGTGTGACTTTAATTCCTTCAAATTAGTTTTGTTCGATGTCAATGGTATATAATAATAATGCATGAACATGATGAGGAAAAAACCATTATTCAACATGCCAACGGATTTCCGATGATTAAACTACACGATATGCTTGAAAAACAAATGACCGCTATGTTTTTCCAAGTCAATGAGCAAGTCTTTTACTCAAAGGTTCCATATAAGAGAGATTGGTCATTTGTTAAGTTGGGATATGATCCAAGAGGAAGGCAGTAAAGTATACTATAGATGAGGAAGATGATATTGAAGAAGAAGATGATGCAATAGAGCTAGAGCAGGAAGAATATGGGTCGATGTGATGAAGAAGATGAAGAAGATGAAGACAATGCTTTCTGATGATGATATCGATGAAGATATGCCTTAAAATGACAATGATGATGATGATGATGATATCATCAACTTTTCTAAATAATGTTTCTGAACCTGACAACATATTGTGACATTGAGCTGGATAGATCAAGAAGAAGATAGTAAGAAGGATGATACAAATGTTATGCTATCGGCGAGAGGTACGTATGAATTAGATATTTTAATTTGTATGAATTCATTATTCCTTTAAACTATTTTAATTATGTGGGTTAATTACATGTTTTAAGTTTTATTTCATTTTGTTCTGGTAGCTCTTTATGCATGATTAATATGTTGCTTTGTTTGTTATCTATTTTATATATTGCATTGGGGAATTGAGAGCCATGAGGAGGGGAGGGGCCATATGAGCTTTCACCTTCACTTGGTTGGCCTTGGTTTAGTAGAGGAACAATTTATTCTCAAAACCAAGAGAAGTTCATTCATTCATTCATGTTTATACTCAAAGATCACTACAAAACCACTCTATATATCATCTCATCTCAGCCCTCGCTTTATTTTAATTTTCTAATAAGTATAATGAGGGTATTGTATTTTTTTTCATTTATATAGTGTTCACTATTTTGTGATGTGTAGAATAGGGAATAATACCATAAAATCCTAGACTCCATTTTGTATTTTTTTGTGTTCTAAAGTTTGGTTCTCCTCTCATGTTGTTGGAATAGATTGGGCTTATTCATTATTGTTCACCAAAGTCCTTTCTATTATTATCTTATTGGAGGTCATCAAGAAGAGGAAACCTATAGAGAATATCCTATACCAATGAGCAGTGGACTTTGGGAACAATTGTTTCAAGATCCCACTCTTGGATTGTAAATAGAAATAAAGCACTCAGAGTTTCATTAGTCTTTCATGACATGCCTACTAAATATCCTAAAGATCTTCCTAGGTTCAATGGAGAAGACCATTTGACACCAAGAGCATATTACAAATTTTCAAGACTACATTGATTACTTAGGAATCAAGCATGATGATGTTTTTTTGAGGATATTTTGTCATTCCTTGACTGGAGATGTACCAAGTTAAAGATATGAATGTGTATATCGAGCCTCTTATCGATGAGCTACTAAAGTTATGGGAGGCATCACTATAAATAAGGACATTTGTAAACCAATTGGGGAGAAGAGTTTTCAATGTCGTGGAATACTTTTATGGACAATTCATGATGCCCTAGGACTAACACACTTTTGTGGTATAAATATTCCATATATTCCATATTGCATAGTATATAATTAATTGATTATCATGTATGTTGCTTGTATTAATCATTGTGATATATATTAATAATTGATATTAATCCATCTCACTAGGTGTGTCTTCAAACAAAGGGTCAAACTGAACGTTGTTTTGTTTTGTAGTTTGTTTGGCCGAGTTAACACTCGGGATTTTACCCTCGTGCCCAGATTTAACTAAGACGCCCGATACTATGTAAATAACCAAATATTTCTAACTACCTAGCTCCGTGATATCTACTTGACATCCCGGCCCTTCGTGCCCAAAACCTCCAACAATTCGGTGCCTTAACTGATCAAAAGTCACCACCATAAACTCTCTCCTCCCAACAAATGTCATAGTCCTCCCAAAATCCCCTGGTCCTCATTTAACTCTGCACTCACGCAGTAAACCCTCCTTCCCTTATTCCTCCTTCACCTAATTCTCATTACCTCCCTTTACCTTCCTCAGTCTCCGTCCTTCGCTCTCTCCCTTTTAATGTTTTTTATCTTCTCGGGATCCTCATTTATCCTCTCAGATAATTAAACCCTTTTATAACATTTTCTATCATCTTTTAAATTCTATTTCTCTGTGTCATTAAATGTGATCCAGAGTTAAATCAGCATTTAGTTAACTATAATTATTTCTTTTAATTAATTTTACTTATAATCTTTTAGATATTTGTTCAACTAGGGTCGCTACACTTTGCATATTAGGATATACATGCAAAATAATAATGTGATAGATTAGTATATCCAGTGTGAATATAAATATCTACTCATGCATAATATTTTTCCCTAAACTATGAAAAATTAGGACTTTGGTGATGGTGAAGCATGTGATTATCTAATAAATATCATCACCAAAGATTCTTGTTTTAATGATCATCACGAAAAAGAGATTTAGTCATAGAGTCCCTAAAAATATTGCCTCCAAAAACGCTTTTAGAAATGAAAACAATCATATTTTTTAAATACTCATCACCACGCTCATTTTGATGACCAAATGATGATGGTATTTCTAAGACTCACTACTTCCTATTTTGTGACGTAATGAGCAAAAATCCCTTTAATTATCATTGCAAAAACCTCAAAATAATGGTGATATCACTGATTCTGTACTCAAAATGCCTAAAAGTCAAGCCTAAATGAATGACCATTACCTTTAGCATCGGGAAATAATTAATGCAATTTATTTTGATTTCATTGTGATTCTATTTAACTCTTTACATTATTTTTTAATTTCTTTGTGATTCTATTAACTTTTTTAATTTTATTCTTTAAGTTAATCTTGACATTTAATTTGACTCTCTATACTCTCACTTTCTCATTTACTTAAAATTTTAAAATCAATAGTTTAAAACCTCAATTTTATGGTATTTTGTTATTAGAATCAAACCTTTGGAAGACCTTACATGAATAAAGTATTCATTGAGGTATTTTTGAGTTTTTCAATCGACTTCATATTTTAAGAATTGCATCATTTTTTAACAAGAAACAAGAAATTATCGATTAAGGTATTTTTTAGATTTCAATGGACTTCACTCTTTAATAATTCTATCATTGTGTGAAATATAATACTTTCGGTTATTCAAAAGAATGGTCTTCTTGATTTGTACCAAAGTGTCCACAGGGCCCAATCCCTTCAAGGAGGAAATAACCCAGATTATATAATATTAATACATTTTTCAAAGTAAGCTTATTTGTCTCTACAAAGGCTCTTGCCATCATCAACATGAATGGTTATTATAGTGCTAAAATTCAAACTAATTTTATTAATTTTAAAAAGAAAGGAAAAAAAATCTCTTAATGTGGTTAATGGGTTAGGCACTAGGTTACTCGATAGCAGTGGGTCAGGGATAGGGCCAGGGGTAGGGTTTCATTTGCTACTTAATGGCCATGGATAAGGTTAGGCCCGGACATGAGCCAATGATAAACAGTTATACAATTTGGTGCTATCATATTAGGGGTTAAAAATTATCAATTGGTTAGAGATAGAGTTAGACATTGTTAATGGGTTAGGGGTGGAGGTAGTAAAGGTTCTTATGGGTCAGGTGGTTAAAGTATATGGCCAAGTTAAGGGTTAGGGGTAAGTCAAATAATGGTCATGGTCATCGAAGAGTTAGGGGTTAGTGGGATATGGGTTGGTCATATCTTAGGTTGTAATAAATTATGGACAAGCAACCTCTTCCTCGTACTATTTTTCCTTTTGTTTTCATTTCAAATTAAGTTTGTTCTTTAAGTTTTTTTATTCTTATTTGGATTTAAGGTTTAAAAGTAATATGTTCAATAAAAAATTATTTACATGTGGAAAATGTGTAATCAAAATAAGTATAAGATATGAATAATATCTAATCAAAATAAGTTTAAACTATGAATAATATATATCCATATTATTAACTATGCACATAAGGAAGGACAAGTTAGTCCTTTATGTGTTGTTTCTTTGTGATAATTAATTACATGGATCAATCCCTTAAG
>SNQJ01S0145812.1:0-24007 GCA_010110895.2 Picea sitchensis
TGCAACTTCTTTTCTCAGGAAAAGTTCTTCTTCCTTCTCTCTTCAGGAACTCAGGCCACTGTGACCCCTCTAAAGGCAATAGATAGGTTTACATCATTAACGATCATAGGGATGACGAAAATAATGTGTAACAATGAAGGAAGGATTATTAATGCCAACAAAGGTGACGCACAAGTTAGGCCATGCAATTTCCTTCATAACTCTAGTTACCTCATCACAACAGTAAAAAAACACAATCTTTGAGCTTTTATGAGCTTTAAGTGTGTATGCAAAAAATCGAACTGCCTAATTTATTGCATTGATGATGTATATGATGCCTATCTAAGTATCAAAGTATTACCTGTGCACGTTGCACAGCCTATGGCACTGATGTGCCATGCAACCACGACTATGGTCAATTTCGTGTTTGACTTTGATTCTCCATAAATAACAAAAGTATTTCTCATGTTTTCATGCTTTATTGGTTTCTTAATGTTGGTATATACTCATAAGTGATGTTTTTAATGAAAGCCTTTTCATTTGTATAAGATGATGGACAAGGATGATTTTAAGGATGAAAAATTATTTTAAAATGTAGAAACCTTGGCGAGACTTACTAATTGTTCATATGACAACTATAAATGTTTGGCAATATTTTTGTTAAAATATTCAAATTTCTAAGGATTTTATATAATTTGTATAAAAACTTAGCGATTTTTAAGGTAAAATAATTTTATCCTATAGAATTTAGGCGAACCATTTTTAGAATAGCGAATATTTTTTTGGGAAAAACCATGGAAAATTAGCCCATGAGCGAAATTTAGCCCCTAAAATCATCCCTGAATTGGAAACACACCTATGGACCATCATATATGATTAAATTATCAATTAGTAGGTCAACTAGAATGAAGGTCTTTAAGAGTAATGTTGGATAGTAATGGCCAATATTATTATAGAACATTTTTTTTTTGGTAAGTTAGAGATATATATTAAAACCTTCTAGAGTCCAAAAACTACAGCTAGCGAGATAAACAGTGTGGCCGTGGTAGCATCGCCCAGATGGGAATCCAATGTTGCCACATGTCCATACAGTTCACAGATGTCCAAACAATTCACAATTACAGTAACAAGAGAAAAAAAAGTCTTGTGACAAATTACTTTGCTAGGCCTAGAAACTAGGGCGCCTCGCAGGGCTAGAACCCAGAAAAATAAACCGTCTAAAGAGATCAAAAATCCAGGAAAACCTGTGAATGTTGAATTCATCCTGAGCTTGGGCCTGGCGTCCGTTCCTTCTGTGGATCTTTCACAATGTCCTTGGCTGGAGTCCCTGTGTCCGGGGTGGTGTGCAGGAGAGTGCAAAGAAGAGTCTCCAAGCGCTCATCGCGGCGCTCCCGATAATCATCCATGTTTAGAAGCTCTGTCATGTCATGCTTGACTTCGAAGACCAAATTCTGGGTAATGTCCAGAGAATTTTGCAGTTTCATAAACCCGTCGCATTGAGCACAAGAGGGCGGGGGCGGAGGAGGAGGTGAGGGAGGTGGTGGAGCATCGGAAGAAGCGTGTGGGGAGGCGGAAGAAGGGAGAGGGGAGGAGGAAGAAGTGAGGAGGGTGGTTGGGCNAGCAGATGGGGAGGGCAGGCGAGAGGGAGGTTGGTGAATGGGCGACAATTCTGGGCTGAGTTTAGGTGTGAAGCCAAGGGAATTTTCCATAATGTCAAACCATTCCACTTTGCAATGCCCACGGGAAGGACAAGGGAGGGAGATCCGGAGTGGAGGCACGGTATGGAGTCTGAGGAAACTTATGAGAAGCTTGTCGACCTCGCCCTTGAGAACCTCGCCCCCGCGAGTTATACCACGTTGCCCCACGCTTAGATTGTCCTCGTTGCCTTGGCATCAGGAGGAAAACCAGGAGAGGAGGGATGAAAATGAATCAGAGGTGGAGAAAACCGAAGTTGAGACTGCGAGGAGCAAGGGCCAAGAAGTGAAAATAAGTGGAAGAAACCAGAGGCGCGGGATAAAACCCATGGAGCCAGAGCTTGCGATGGGACTGGTTGGGAGGCCATCCCATCGCATTAACTTCCTCATCATCTTGGAGCGCCATCGCCATAACTGGAGCTGTGCGAGTGTGGTAATGGGGGTACGCAAGTCTAGAAATTGAATGCATGGAGTTAAATGCTGGAGTTGGACGGCGAGAGTGCATTGTGTGGTGGCAAGGGGCTGAGTGGATTGAGGCTAGGTGTCCTCCCACCTGTCGGAGAGCGTGATGTTCTCGGTAACACCCCATACGGGGGATTATTATAGAACATTTTGAATTAAGAAGAAATCGAGATAAAACTTTTAAAACATTGATAAAAAAAATTAAAGTATACTTTCATGAAATAGACCTATTATTTTCATGAGTTTGTGTTTGTTAACTTGGAAAAACTATTTACCACTGCAATATATCCTTATTGATGTGGCTTGAAACCCATTAGTGGATTGTTTCTAAGTATGCAAGTAAGCAAGGCCTGAATCGCATATATGCAACAAGTTATTATAGTTCCAATGAGAATTAATGTACTTGAAAACCATGTTATGTTGTAAACCTTAACTCAAATCAAGCTCTACAAAAATTCAAACATATTTTAATCAATATATGTGGATGTTCTTATTTACCCTTGATCCTATTAGAAATATAATGAACTCTTCACATTAATAATTAATATAATAATAATAATAAATTCTTAACCATTATTATAATAATATAGATTTTTAATATTTATGTAGTAATTATTATTTTTTTGAATGATTAACATATAATTCTTAAAAAAAAGAATGAAACCCATAATTTGCCTTTAATAATATCTCTGCCCAAACGGTTCAACCGTCAACTGCGGACGGCGATCGGCTCCACACTTGTTTGACTGCGACCCTGCAAAACAGCGAGGCCGAGCCTGAATCGAAGCTGAGGCTCGTGCCGAACGTTAAAAATAAACCGACCGTACGGGGCCGGCCGCAGGCCGACTTGAGCAGGGCCGGAAATGTTATCTGGAAGGCTGCCGACTCCCGAACTGCTTTTTTTAACTGAATCTTTTTGCTTTTTCATGTTCGTTTTTTAACGTAAATGCGCATTGTGACGTGGACAAGGGATTAGGTTTGGACATTGGCGTGCAAGGAACTTTTATTCCAATTGAATGCAACTATTACCTGCCCCACGGAGGGATGAAGAGTGCCTCCAGATTCCACGAACTGGACCGCCACGGAAAGAGATCGCGGGACCAAACTCCCCATGTGGTACGGCATGATTTTAACATGATCAACCTCTATCGCTTTATATTGTCTGTAAATTTTTATATTTTTAATAGAATTCAATAATCGATTTTTAATATTTATGTAGTAATTATTTTTTTTGAATGGTAGAGATGATTTGATTAGACCATTTTGACCTTCACTTGTCAAAGGTCGATAAGGAATATAAAAATGTAATTATAGTTCGTGAAAGGTTCCCCACTAAAGACGGTGTGGTGGTTGGCAGGTTGCAGTTAGTTTAAATGTTTCTTATTCTCAACGATGGATTCATTTTTAGTGGGTTTAAGGTGGGGAGATGGAAACCATGTGAGTGGCCCTAATGGAACATGTGTTTCCTCTTAAGAGGTTACAAGTTCAAATCCAGAGGGGGGTAGGGTGGGGTATGTATACCTCCGTTTAAAAATAGATTATTATTATTATGAAAAACTCAATGTACTCTCAAACCTCAAAACTCCTCTTACTCCTCATAATCTAAAAAAACCTAATATAGCCCCTATCCAAAACCTAATATTTACCTATAAATTCCAACAATTTAAAAATATCCTTCATGGTTTCATTTCTACTATATATATATTCTTAAGACATTTTAAATAAACTCAACCTTCTAAATATACAAACTAACATAAAGATGATGAATCTTAATCTTGAAGCTTTCAATCTAATTATATCATTTGGATATACCTTTAGGACTTAACCATTATTGCCTTTGACTTAACATATATGACCTCATTTCTCTTTTGCAAAAATCATTTCCAATTACTATTTGCAAAATAAAATAAAAATAAAGACTTTACCACTCACAACTCTTCTTTATTTGTTGTTTTGTTTTTGTTGTTAAATGATGTATCTTATGTACAAGGTTATGTAACTTAATAAAATTAATAATAATAAATATTTAGTGGGTTTTATTATCTTAAAAAAATTGCTTTAATAATAATAAATATTTAGTGGGTTTTATTATCTATAAAAAATTTGTTTAAAAAAAAAAAAATTAGAATTTTGATTATTTGAGGTTGACTTTAAAGCTAGTAATTTGGATCAAAAAAGGTTAAATATTCTATAAATTTGTTTTTTTTTCTAGTTTATCAAACAACTAGTCATACATTTTTCACTAAAATTGCAATTTTGGATTCACTTTAATCATTGTTTTAATGCATAAATAGATTCAACATCGTCACCGCAACAATATTGTATGTAATGTTTTTTTAACAGAAATGGTTGGATTTTATATAATAGGGAGGTGGACGCCACATGGGAGCAAGATGTGGTGGCTGCCAGAGTACGAAAGTGAAGTGCCTAGATTAATAGGAGGACATGAAGTCAGAGGGGTGGCATAGGGAGGAGGAGGGGACATGAAGTCCGAGGATGGAGTCAAGGTGCTAAGAGGGGGGAAAGAGCAAGGGGGGGAAGGAGGGGTCACGGGAGGGAGGAGGGTGGGAGGGGGGAAAGGGTGGAAGGGATGTGGGGAAAGGGGAGGAGAAGAGGGGTATAACTAAGTTAGAGCTTGGGTGCTGACTGGGTCCGTGGGTTTATGGAGGGGAAACAACTAGACCTGATGGCTGTTAAGGAGCCTGCATATGTGAGGAAATTTGGATTGGATAAAGAGTTGGTCAGAAACTCCTGAGGATTTTTATTGACAGAAGCTAAGCATCACTGTATTTGGAGAATCCAGGATGAAAGTAGTGGATTCCGTGAAGAGGTGGCATTTCAAAGAATTGATTCAGGTGTGAAGACCACTGGAGGGCTGAGTGGAAGTGGTTGAAAGTCCAAGGAGTTCCTTTATAACTATCTCAGAGTCTCCTATCACCGTGAGGGCTTGGATGCTTCTTGAGTGTGTAATTTTGAGATCCATGTACATTGCTAGAGTTTCTTCTCTATTATTAGTGTTTTTTTCCAAACCGGAGGGAAAATCATGACCTTTTGTCCATCGAGTCAAAGACTCCCCCGACCTCGCCACCCCTTAATGATATTGTATAATGTTAATGACTCTAATATATATATATGACTTACCAATCCTAAAATGCTCGTGGTCGATTTAAAGAAAAATAACAATTTCCCTTCCCATTATTCTAAGTAGTCAAGAAAGGGTCATTTTGTCATGTTTTTAGAGTAATGCTTTGGATTATGGTATGGGTGTGGTGCATGCTATTCTTGATTGATGGGTTATTTCACTTTGATTAGCTTAGATTTTGTGTTTTTGGTTTCATAAGTATCGTGTTATTATTTAGTATATGGGGGAGGATGACTTGGAAATTAAAGATTTGAGGAAAATAATATGGTAGAAAGTGTTTTATGATAGTTTGATTAAAATAATATGGTGATCTCAGTAGTTTCATTTGATAAAAAGATAGTTTTCTTATAATGTGTCATCTTCTTTTGATTGTCAACCTTAGAAAAGTATAAGTTGATTTTAAAGATATTAGATTTATTTGTGTTTCATCAGGGTGATCTAATCATCTAGATCACATTCTGTTTGATAATTTGATAGAATCTTGTGATAAAAAATTGGAACCTCGGTAATAAAAATTACAATTTTGTAAAGTATGATAGTATAGATAGATTTCGTAGCTCCCATTTTCATTGGAGAAACTCCACACTACAATTTTACCAATAAAAGCTTGAAATTTGAAAAACTTCATCAAATTTAGGACAAAAAGGCACCAGAAAATGGGGGTTGTTTCTTACATTATTAGTTTATTCCATGTGATCCAAATACCTTATGTCATGGGCTTGTATGAGTGAAATTTGAATTAAGTATATACATAATGGTTATTTATTCATACATGATAAATGAAGAGTCATGAGAAAACAATTTTTCACCCTCACATCTAGGGGTAAATTGAGGATATTTTTCTTTTATGATCTGTATTGTGCATATAGTCCTTCCGATGATGGAATTCAGGATTCTCCACAAATAATTTCCCATTGATGATTCCCACTTCATGCCTAGCTCATTGCTTCATATTAAATGTTAGTGCCTAATGTATTTCACATGAAAGTAGTGACCATGGGTTGAGTCAGATAATGGATCATGATGCTTTCAATTTATACAGTTTTCCTTGTTTCACCTTGGTGGTGATCATCATCTCCTAGTCAAGTGTTGTCACTCTTGGGAAGAGTTGTACTATTATGGGGCCTTGTTAGGGGTAGCATGTCCATGTCTCAATCCATACATAACATGTTCCATCTTTCCCCATTTTTTTTATCTCTTCTTTTGGTTTGGTTGTCATGTGTCACCCATATAGGTTCATGCCTCATAATCCCATGAGAAGACGGTGCCAGAATGCTCGAGGTTGATGCAGCTTGATATATTAAAAAAAAGATTAAAAAGCAAGTGTTATACTCAAAATGCAAAGCAAGCAAAAAAAAAGTAAAGTTAAGAACCATGAAAGATAAAGCATGAACATTGCCCCCTTGCTAAGAGGTCATCACCCCAAGTCCTATGCAATGAATGCACACCTAAAAACGCAACTTAGAAAATGAAAATCAAAATCCAAAAAAGTTTAAATGAATAAAGAAAAAAGGCAAGTAGGGGTTTGGAAAGACACGGTACTGAGGAAAGGGAAACTCATCACCTAAGCACTCCCTCATACAAAGGCACTCGTGAAGATGAATATCATACATAACTTGACATGACTATGCCACCACCCATGAAGTAAACCCAAAAACATATCACATGTCATTACACATACTCCTTGATGGTTTTATTGGTAAATACTCATTTTCCTAGGTATTGACACACCTAATAAAGGTTAATTATGATCCTCCCATACCTAAACTTAGCAAATTGTATGAATTTATGAGCTAGTGTGAAGTATGAAGATCATGCTTAATGTGATCTACCCAATGGATTTTACATTTGACATGACTCACTTTCACTTTCTATGTTGCATTGACTTGTGTACATGTCCCAGATTGATGATCACATTTGCGCACTCGAAGCCCCTCCTTGGATGTTGTACTTTGCATGGACATGACGTGGAATTGAGCCTTGAGTATTTTGGAGGATGTTGGGTGGGCTACTTGCACATTTTATATAGGTTGTCCCACCTTTTTGAGAGGTCGTTCCACTTCTTTTAGAGGACCTTGGGCATGATGATGACACTACACCTTTGTTGAGACACCCTAGCACCCTCTTGGAGATGATGTGGCACCTTTTTATGGGATGTTGCACCTTTGTGAGGTGATATGACACTTTGGGGATGAAACGTTGCACCCTTTGGAGGGAGCATTTAACTTTTGGAGCCCATACACATGATTGATGAGTGATTCGTCCACCCTAGGAGACCACATGTGCCACACATGTGATGTTGAGCATGCATTTATGATGGACATTTTATCTTATGAGCACATTAATTTCACTCTTGAGGCATCATTGGGGTCCTAGTGACCTATCCACTCTTGTATCATGGATATTTTATGTGTTGTATCCTTATCTCTAGGGTTTGTAAAGAGATAAAAGCTTATTTTATTTTCTTATGGATTTTACTAGGAAAATATTGTTATTTTAATGAGAAGGGTTTTAGATCTCTCATATAAATAAGCAAATCAATTCTCATTTGTAAACCATTGCTAATTGTGGAAAATCATTACTATGTGTCTGCTTTTACTCATTTCTTCTTAGCTATGGATGGATAACTAGAGGGCCTACTTGAGGAGATGCTTTATTATGAGTTCACAACTTATATGGATTTTCATGTCTAGGGTTTATTGATGAAAATGATTTTTTTAGTAAGTTGTCTCTCTAAGTCTTGTTGGATTTTTTTTATGAATGATTGTTAAATGTAATTGTACTTCTCTAGTGGTGGTGGTGCATTCTCTTCATATTGTTCTTGGAAAAATAAAGATTACGAGTATCTTCCCTTTAATTGTCTTGAAGCTTGTAAGGTACTAGGTGGATTTTCTAGGGTTTGTAGTGGACAAGCCTAGATATCACCCTAGATCTACTTACATCCTCTCAAGGGAGTCCTTAGTTGACCCCATATGCCCCCCAAAAATAGTAGGCACTAATCTTATGTGATGTTGAACATCCTTGACTTTGTGGTTGCAATTGACCTAGTGAAAAATTCTCAAACTTGATTATGAGTCTTATGTATGTGCTTTTGTCATTACCTGGGGAATAAGACCCATAATATCTAATGGATCCTTTAAGCAAAACGCAAGACATACTTCAAAAGATGAAGTATATATCATGCCATAATGCATGATCATCACTATGTTACAAATATGGGATGTTGACATCCCTACAACCCTTGCCAAAAGCAGTTAAGAAGCCTATTGTTGTGATTAGAGATGATGATGGTAAGACAAAATGTCACCATAGCTTTCCAAAGAACAATTAGGTTGCATGTTGTATTGTAATCATATTCTTTCATGGTATCATCATGACCATTTTTTTGAAGCAATTTATAATTATGATAGGATAGTCATTGCGCCTATTAGTTGTCAATAACATTCAAAGAAATCAATTGAAACTAACTCACATGATCTTCTTGAAACAATAAAAGATATGTATTTGTCCAACTTTTAATATGTTAACTTTGAGATGCTAGAAATAAAAGAAGTCATGATGAACTTTTCTATCATCTATGCCATCTTCAATGAGTATAAATACCTTTTCCAATTTGTGAGTGTCTTCTCCACTTCATATTATTGCTATTTTTGAATGGTACACCTTGTACAAAAACTATAGTTTGTGATCTTCCGGAAGGACACAAATGCATTTCACTTATATAAAATTTCATTATTGAATAGGTAATATTAGAACTCTTCATTTAAAAGAGTTGTCGCAAAGTTTTACAAAATTACATATATATATATATACGTACAGAGTACAAACAACGTGCATAAATTTCTCTAACAACATTAAATTTAAACTTTTAAAATTATACGAAAATGTAAATCCAATATTTAATAATCTTCACAATAAATATATTACATTATATTATTTATTCGTTTCCTATTACTTAATCACCATATTGAATTATAAGAATGAATAATCCATCTAATGTAACATTAATTTTTTTTATTTTACTTTATGTTTAATTTTTTTTATTTAATTTTTTTATAAGAATGAATAATCCATTTAATGTAACATTAATTTTTTTTTATATTTTGCTCTATGTCTAAATTTTTTTTGTATTTATGTCTAAAGAAATGAAATGGAAGAGAGTTATTATTGTTATGAACAAGAATGTAATTGGTAAGCAAGGAATATCTCTAACTCCTTATTGCTTGAACCAAAACATAACTGGTAATTATTTGTCACCCTCTTATAGGTTTATATTTAACTATATCATCCATTACATGTAACATTCTCAAAAGTGCATTAGTTGTTAAATTTGAAAGGTTGATACAACTACTTTGCCAACTAATTTATGCATCAACAAGCTATGTACATACTAAGTGTAGTACGTTTCTTAACAAGTTCCAAGAGTGGACTATTTGATCAACCACTTCTCGTGTTGAATTGTTAAACGTGCACTCTTTTATTTCTAGGAAAAAATTAACTCAAATTTATATTAAGTATAATATTTTTACATCAACACAGAGACAAGAAAACAGTCCCCAAAACAGTCCAAAATAAATGGAGACGGGAGGAAGCACCAGGAAACTGAAATACTAGAAATAGGTAGAAGGGAATGGGCACAGTGCCGGCTGAACTACAAGAAGGATGCTTGAGTGGTAATCTGACAGGAAAATATGCTCATTTCGGGCTGAAAACGCGAGCTGAGGCTGCAATCGGTGTCATTTACCCTTCACCATCCCTTGGCAATTCAAAGATATTAATGCTAGAGGGTTGACTCTCCAGACCACTGTCCGAGTGGTATACCGATAGTCTTCCTTCGATTTCTGTTAGAGCTCTTTTAGAGAGGGCATCGACTTCTTTATTATGCACTCTATAAATGTGGTGGATGTTGAGATCTTTGAAATTTTTTGCCAATTCCAATGTTTTTTGTTTCCAGCATTCGATATTTACAGTGCTGAGATTGCACTTGTGGTTTATCCAGTCAATGATGACCCGCGAATCACCAAGGATTTGGAGTTGATTAATTGACCAGAAGGTTGCCAGAGTGAGGGTTGCCCACAAACCCATCAGCTCCGCTTTTGTATTTGATCCCGCTCCGCAGTTGATGAACCACTTGGTAACTCTCGAAGGATGAGATCTGAAAATGCCTCCGACCCCACAACAAAAACCATTGGAGTGAGCAACTCCATCAAAACAAGCTAAGGTGAAGCCCTTCTCCTGAGTAAACTCACAGACTTGTAATGGCAGAGTCTTAACAGTGGAAGGCTGCCAGGAGAAAGACGACAAGATTCTATGTGTTACTAAGAGAGTGGAGGGAGCGCAGTCTTCAAAAATTGCCTTATTTCTTTCAATCCATAGCTGCCAGCATGCATGAGCAGCCAAACTGATAGGGGCAGTCTTCTCCTTTGACCACAGCAAAAAACAATCTAAGACAGAGGCAGCTTCCCATTGAATGTTGAGAGAAAAATGGGTGATTAGGCGCTCCCAGACAGCCCTCGAAAAAAGGCAGTGAATGAGGATATGGTGAATATCTTCTGCAGATTGATTACATAATTTGCAAATTCCTGGGCCTTCCCAGCCTCTCTTCCGCAACAAATCCCAGGTAAGTGTCTTCCCTTTAGCAGAGAGCCAAATAAAATTTTTTATCTTGAGAGGAATTGGACATTTCCACAACCATTGGAACCACCGCAGGTCAGCATGGTAATTCAGCTACTGTAATAGGGCTGTGTAGATATTCTTAACTATAGTGGCTCCCGTAGCATCTCCCCCTGCCCAAATGATTGTATCAGAAGTATTGGATAGAGAAATGCCTACGCTCCTTAGTGCTTGAGTGAAGGCATCCCAGTTTGAAGCGTCGTCACCACCAAGATTAAGCTGACCGTTGTTGTACCAAATATCCGGCAGAGGGGTGACAATGGATTCCACACACGCTTGAGCTAAACACACTATATTGCAAGAATCTAGATGAGATCTAAGCGAGGAAGGGAGAAGCGAACGGTTCTCCAAGCCAAGTATCTTGTCTCTTCCAAGAGAGATGTCAGAACCCGTGCCGGGCCTCCATTTAAGCCAGTGCAAGATAACTTTTGAAGATAAGATTAGACCCTTCCAAAATGGGGACTCCCTCTACTAAAAATGCAAAGGTTTTCTGATCCAATCTAAAAGAGGCAGATTTCCCAGGTATTTATCTATAATGACACGGTGCCAGAGGCTGTCATGAGTTAGCGCCCGCCAGAATGAGTTTGCTAGGAGAGCTGTGTTAAAAATAGATAAGTTTTTGAGTCCCCATCCCCCTACTTGAATGGGTCTAGAAATGGTTTCCCAGCTGCACAGGTGGAAACGTTGAGTATCATTCTGTCCATTCCAAAGAAAATTGAAGGACAGCCTACGCAGAAGATTCATAATCGAAGAGGGAATTTTCTCCAAAGACATCCAGAAGACAAATAAACTTTGTAGCACTGAATTGACAAGGATAAAACGCCCTCCTATGGACAGCCACTTGTTGCACCATAAGCTTATTTTCCTTTCAAACTTTGCCACCAGCCAGCGCCAGTCTTCTAATTTTTTTGCTCCTGGCTTTAAAACATATCCCAGGTACTTGAATCCTTGACTTAATTCAATGAAAGAGAAGGGTAGAGACGTTTTTAAGGAGCAAAGTTATGTTTCTGTTAACCCCCAAAAATGTGTTGTAGATTTTGCATAATTGATGAAAAGGCCCGAAGCAATGCAAAAAATCTGAAGCAGCTCCAGGATCACTATCCATTCCGAAGGAGTGGCCTTTGACATCAAGAGAACATCGTCAACAAACATTAGATGTACCAAATTTATAAATTTTGAAACCTTTATACCTGAGATTTGATGATCAGAGACGTTTTTTGTTAGCAGCAGGCTGAGGCCTTCCATAATCATGATGAAAAGATACGGTGAGAGAGGGCAACCCTGACGAAGTCCCCTCTCGCTTTTGAAAAACTTGGTCGCCTCTCCATTAATTAAAACGACAAAATTTGCGCTAGTAACACAGGACATAATCCAATCAGTTATCTTTATCGCTTGAATCGAATCAAACCAACCATTACTCAACCTTCCTCGTGTGAAAAAAGTTAGATAACCAACATCACTTCACATGCATAAAACTATTTGAATCTCAACTAGTGAAGGGTATAGGGTATATGAAAGATGGGACATTGGCATACAACACCTTTCATGTGACATTACAAATGATGGGACATTACACCACACCCAATGTTGAATCTCATCTAGTGAAGGGTATATGAAAGATGGGACATTGGCATACAACACCTTTCATGTGACATTACACCACACCCAATCCATTGTGGGAACCACTTGCCACAAGAGGCCCCATTGAATCATTTGTTGAGTTGGATAAGATGGTGACATGGATCTAATCACATGGTGACATGGATCTAATCACAAGGTGACATGGATAAAACTATTTGAATCTCATATAGTGAAGTGTATAGGTTTAAATGGGATAGTGTCATCAAAGGCCCCCAAAAAAGATTGAATCATTTGTTGAGTTGGATAAGAGGGTGACATGGATCTAATCACATGGTGACATGGATTTAATCGACATGGATCTAATCTGCGGCCCAAAGCATATCTATGTAATGATGCTTAAGAAAGACCTTATGTATTCACATTAAATGATCAAATTTCATAAACCTTCATTTACGTAAGCAGAGTTCTTATTGGGAGAGTTGGTTTCAAAATCTAGAGGGGGTAGGGTATGTATACCTCCCTAGACTTTAGCAGTCAAATCATTGAGTAGAGGGGGTCCCTTGTCCCACAAACAAGGGTGTCTCATACACCACTTTGGTGTATGGCTTGGTCCTGAGCTTAAAAATAGATTATTATTATTATTATTATTATCATTATTAATGGGAATTTCATTGTTGTCATGATCATTTCTCCTATTGTGTGCATCATCGCCTTAAAGGTCATCATTATCGTCTTTGTTTACATTTTCATCATTTATATATTTGCTAAAAATATGAAATACAATAATTGCTACCATAAATATTAATAAAAATGGTAGATATAAAGAATAGTTATTTTAATAATAATAATAATAATAATCTAATTTTAAGGTCACAACCAAGCCATACACCAAATTGGTGTATCATGGGATAAGGGACCCCCTCCGCGCAACGATTTCACTACTAAAGTCTATGGAGGTGTATATTCCTTACCCTGTCTGAATTTGAACATGTGACCACCCAAACCATTTATTTTTAAATGGTTTTTTTCCTTGTTAAATTACAATTCAAGTAGTTATTTAGATAATAAAATGGTAATTTTTGTTTACAATGAAGAAAACATTAATATAAGCAATCACATTTGACACCACATAAATGTATATCATGGTTATCTTGCAACTAAAGACACACCCATAATTGTAACAAACATTCTCATAAACATCTTTAAACAAGTGTTGCATAGTAGCGTAGTCCCTGCCGGGGCAAGTTTGAAAATAGAAAATACTACTTCCTTCAAAGTGAGATTTGTATGACATCTTTATTCCAAGTTGCAGGAGTTCTGCAACTATGATAATACTCCTGTATGATAATTTCTGCAAGGACATCTGAGTTCTGCAACTATGATAATACTCTTGTATGATAATTTCCCATGATTTTTCCTTCTAAAGCTCAGTATATCCATTCAAGTATATGTTGTTGCAGAACTTCAAAATAACATGGAGGATACCTATAAACATTACAACAGTACAAGCCATATAGCTCAAATGAATAGTCATTAATGAGAAATATAAAACCCAGGATATTCAACCTAAACATATACGTGTTAAGAGTGTGCATAGCATATATGGAAACAACGAATTGCATGCTTTATAGTTATATATGTTGTTATCCTATACATTGCATAATACAACATATATACCATATATTATAACTTAATTTATGAGGAAACATTATTCTCATACGGTTTGGTATGACATGTTCCTACTTTCCAAGTTATGTCACAACTTAGATCATTGTTATCATTGTGCAAAATGCCTATCAAACAGGCAGTCCCAAGGAAGGTAGGTGATCTAGTTATAGATAGGACATGTGTTTGGTGTTTATTTGATGGAGCTAAGGTATAACACAAGTGCATCTATCAAAAGCAGTATAGTACTTTGTTCACATGCTCAACAACGATGTTTAGCAAAGACATTAGTGTTAAAAGTTATTGTATCATGTTTAGCAAAGACACTAGAGTTGAAAGTTATTGTATCCTTCCGAAAGATGTTTCTGTGAATTTGAACTATATAACGACAAAGGAAAGGATAAAATGGTTGCTTGAATAGTAATGTCAGATGGAAAGGCATAATTTTTTAGGAAGCATGACAATTTTTTCAAAGAAATTGTCTCTTGATAGTAGTCTAGTGTTTACAGGTATAGCTGAGGTGCCATTGTAAAATTTAGTACTCTAAATGGAAATTTTGTTTTTGTTAAAAAAATCATCTAAATTTGTTTTAAAAGATTAAATTAGGAGTTATCAGTGCAAAAGTCAATCCCTTCATTTGTCAGCTTAGTTTAATCTAATGACCATTGCGAAACAGGCTTATCTAATACATGCATATAAGCATGCTCTCTAATTTGTAAACATTTTATCTCATGATGTTAGAGGGTGGTGAGCCTGGAACTACAGGAGAATCCAGTGTAGTCTATGGCCTAGGTCAGGCAAGCACAACCCACCAAGAAGCAGGAAGTTGATTAATCCATGTTAAGTTTGGTTGTACACCTAGAAGACAAATAGAAGAAAAAGTCGATGTCATGGAGGAAACCTTGGAAGAAGTGGAACACATTGGCAGAAAGCTAGAGACATCAGTTAGCACACCTAGAAAGATGCAGGGAGAACCAACAAACAAGGAAGTTGATCTAGACACTAGGGGAGACCCTGGAAAGGAAAATGGACCTAGTTCTAAAGGAATACTATGGATAAATTGTCTACATTGAAGAGGAGAACCTCCAGACACCCAGGTAGGCCCCTCCAACCATTTCTAATGTTCTTGTCCCTTTCGAGATGTAGATCTGTCTTGGTCAATCTGTTACTTGTCCTTGGTTATCTATAGTTGCAATATTCCTCTTTGTATTGGTGGAAAGGAATGTAAGTCTTATATCAGTTGCAGTTGTGATGGCTCTGATTGTAGCCCGGATTAAAGGACCTATGACCCTTTTGTTGTTGATCTACAACAGAGAAAGGATAGGTTGGTAGAGCAACATCTTATTAGTTTTAAGGTTAGTTTTGAATATAAAGAAATATATTGGGTTGTTTGCAGTAAGTGAAGGCGATGATGGAAATATGAAGATTAATTCTCTATGCCATCTCAGATTTTGTATATATGTACTCTCTATGCATTGTTGGGCATGTTAATATAAATTTTCTTTCTTTTTTCCCGCCAAGAAAACCCATTTATATCATGAGGTTAATGTTAATGTTATACATTTGCAAAAAATTCTAATAGAAGCAAACTAGCTAAGAGATGAAATAAGAAATGAAAAAATACAGTGAATATAAATGATTCTTCAGACTCAGAAGATCCCCCTCATATGTGGTTTCTTGAATCCCTGAAATTCAACTCATGTGAAGCAATAAACACTCATGTGCCCACGGGGATGTGATCTTGCGGAAACCAACAAAAAAATAGGAAGACTAATGTCAGGCTTGTTAATATGTAAATAGGAAGATTTTGTAAATATGTGATCTCCATGCATTTTCAGGCTTGTTAATATAAATTTATTTATTTCTTCCCCTTGGATCCTACAGGTTTTTTGAGAATAGTTTCAAGGACAGATGCATGGATCCTTTTTTGTACTACTATTATATATGTATTGAAATGTTATGGATGATGCAAGATTGAGCTCAGGGTTTTCAACTTGAGCACGCATATGCTTTTCCTCTCTTGTATCAATCATTAACCACTTGAAAAGTGTGGTTTCCATTCCCACCCTGAATAGAAATTGCAATTGTTTCGTTGGAGAACAAAAACGATTTGAACTTACCAAACTAGAATACAAAGTACAATATGGTTTGAATTACAACTTTAAGAGTTTAGGAACATTACTACTTTTGCTTCTATATAACTATTACGGTTCATTCCAAGGCCTAACTTATAGCTACAAATCCCTCTAGCTCTTCTCGGATTGCCCTGAGAGGCACTATCAAAAAGCAACATGGGATAATCTTTATTCCAAACTGGCCATGTGCGGACTCAACAGATATATCTGAAGCTCTTCAGGTCATTGAAGAGGGCGGGCTAGAGTTAGATGAGTCACATGATAGTGATGATGATGATGACGACATGGAAGGAATGCGTGGAATATGGAAAAGGAGGCAATGCCTATGTTTCTGATACTATGAGCACTAAAAGGTGAGTTTCTTCAAATGACAACTTTGAATATCCTGGACTCTGGGATGGCTTGCAAACTAGACATTCTCCAGAGCCATTGGCAGCATGGGAAGTTTCTAGTTCGACATTTGCATAATCTTCTAATCGATCTAAGACTGCAGAGCTGGACAGGGATGGATATGTTGTTATGACTGGATACCCACATTTCTTATCAACGCCAATAACACTGCTCGCTACAAATCAATGGTAACTGCATGGTAAGTGCAATGTTTACCTTCATGGAGCAGGAAAAAAACATCATTCTCACATAGAGATATTTCACCGAAGAGACATTCACTGATAGCTAGAAACAAATGGAAGAGGGTTCATTTACTATGTTCACTTACTGGCTGGGGTGAAAAGAATGTTCAGGTTCAGTAGAAGGTCATTAAGGTTATTACAAACATTGTTTCGACTGTGTCAAAGTTTCCAAAACGATGTCTTGTTCTATGTATTTTAGCAATAACCTCTTTGAAGGAACATTTGAAGGTTTGAGTGATCTTGACCTAAAGGTTGGAATTTTTCTTCATTTTTGGTATTAATGTTCATTTCATCCAAGGGCATGGAATCCGTTGATGTGAATTGTCTATTATCTACATTAAAACAACTTTCCTCAGGTGTAGAAATGTTGTAAATGTCGAGGAAATGTGAGCATTTTATTGATAGGGAAGAGCTTCCGAGGCTGAGGTCATGTTCCCGAATCTATTAGTTAAGGTGTTGAGTGAGAAGGAAAACTTACAAACAACCTTCCTAGACGGATATAAGTCATAACGAAAAAATAAAGAAATATAATAAACATGGACTCAAAATTGATTGATTCCTCTTTATGTTGGGAGACTCCTCTCTTCGACGAGTCAAAAAAGGGTAGGTTCCACACATTGTAGGCTTGAGCAGGATTGAGTGCAGGATACGATCATTAAAGGTATACGGATACATCCAGGAGGGGAAGCAAGAAAAAACCTACCTATCTCTCAATGTTTGGGAGGCAAAGCAAGGCCAACTGCAGCAGAGCGAGATCGAGATGTAGTTCCAAATGCAATTGATCCTTCTCTGAAGCCATAGAAACAACATAAGCCATCGTCGAAATATCTAAGTTTAATCAAAACATACAAATCCAAACGATGAACTCAAAAAATCCCCAATAAAAAATGCTCTCAAGTTATAAACAATTTCATAAAAATGAAATAAACAGATTCATAAAATGTAAAAGCAAAATGGACCGAAGGAAAGTGAAGCCCATCGCTCACCGTTTTTCTCCAATCCAATGCACAAGTGGTCGACATGCATTGTTTAAGTTTTGTTATGTTACAAACATGTCATGATGTTTCCTTCTATGTATGTCACAACTCAAATGTTGTGTTATGTTCACACCACAGTGATACATTCTTCCACTAAATTTAAGACCATTTTCTATTTAGTTTTTTCTTCACTAAATTATCTTAAGTTATATTAGTAAATTATCTTATGCTATAAACTAATATATATAAACTATTTAATGCATTTGCAGTTTCTATGTTCTATGTTGGAAAGCGATAATAATAAACAACTAAGCATAGAAAAATTGGAGCCATATTTTTTCTCTTGATAATATAAAATGTATAAGAATCACTTTATTTTAATTTTGATCAATGATACACAATGCTATTTTTTTTAAGATGAGACATTGACGCACTATGAAATACATTGGTTCGTGTGCTACTTTTAACACCAAAAACAATAGGACGTTGTGATTACACATCATTCACGTGAATAGAGCTAAGCGTATGTATGGTTCTCTTTTCTTACATCTTTCCTGGCCTGCCTTAACCTGCTCATGCATTTAACATATGTACGGGGATTGTTTGACCAGCTATCAAACTGAATTGATTGAGAAAAGACGAGTAAGGCAAGGTGTAGGAGGAAACATCTCGATACAATTTGGTGCTTTCCTGGTATTCTATCCAAGAAAATACTCGATACAGCCAGGTTCTTCCTGTAACTTGGTTTTATCACATATATAAAGTAGGACGAGGATGGGCAATTATCCATATTTAGATTGAGTTTGTATGGGCATTGAAAAACACATAAATGGCAGGTTTTATAGTAGCAGAGGAAAAACTGACAGTAAAAATATTATTTCTGAAGGAAAGAAGCCCATTGTGATATCCCCACCCCATTTATTTTTCCTCGGTATGCAGGGAATGCAGGGGATGCATATTCATGGAACTCTGGATTGTGGTGCATGCAATTTGAAGTGTGGCATGTAGTTTGTAAAAAGATCGTGGCACACTAACTATATAACTTAACTGCATAAGAGAAAATGCCTCACTTGGCTACACTAGTTTTGTGTTGTTATCTGAGATACATGAAAGAACTATCTGTACTACATGCACTCAAGTAATAATCTCCTAGAAAACATAAAATTTTGTTGACAAACAAAAATGAAAATTTTTGGTAGACTCAAAACTGGTGGTGCTGGGTCACCCTAATTCTTCCATTTGATGTATCATTTTATACATGATAATTTGTTATTTTTCTAATTGGGTTTCATTTTCTTGGAATTTCAAAGATGGCTCCATTTGTCTTGATGTTCTTGAACATAAATGGTCTCCAATATATGGTAAGGAAGAAATAATCAGATTAACCATGCAACTTTTCTTCATTACTTCAAGAAGTGAGTTTGTTTTTGTGATTACTAAGAAATGTGCCTCTCAGTTTTTCATCTAGATTTACAATGATTTGTTATCCTCAATCTTTAATTCAATCTATTGCTTACTTCTTGTATTGCATTTGCAAATATGTGAATGTATTTGAAATATTTCTTCAACTTCTATTATATCCTAATTCAAAGGATCCTTTAAATGGGAAGACTAGGGCCTTAATGTTGTAGGACAAGAATGCTTGTGACCAGAAAGTGAAAGGTAGATTCATCGATGCTTGTCCTAAATTTTATTAGAAACATATTCCAATAAATTTTTGATTCACTTCACGTGCTTGTCCAACGTATCTAAAAATTTCTTTAGGAATTTATTTAGTGTTTACATAGTATGAAAACAACTAGTTTTCCATTTCCTTAAATTGAAAGATTTAGATGCAGATGACACATATAGCTTTTATTGGTTGTACTAGTGCAGTAAAAACAATACCCTTTTTCCGGTGAAGACGATATGCAGAGGCAGGAAATTTCGGTTGGAAATATCTGTGTCTAGTGATGAGGAAACATATGGCCCTACAAACCCATCATATATTCTAGATCTAGATGTTATTGAAGTTCAAATTGGGATGATCCGCAATGAATTTTGGAGAACAAAGTTAATATGTTTATATTGAAATTTATGCAATTTCATTGATATTCATTAAACTAATATGAATTTTGGACAGAAGCATATTGGCCTTTTTAGCTAAATGTATGTATGAAGAAATTGTTGTAGTTTAAGGATTTTATGGTAAATTTTGTACGTTTTGTGTATGAGTTGAGAAGCTTGGTTTAATTTGTGAGATAAGGTTTTAATCTAAGATGTTCTTTGAAATTGGTAAAGATGAATTGACGCATTATTTTGATTGAGTTGTTTTTGTCGGATTGTTTTAGATTTATTTGGGAATTGCAATGATTTGAGGAATATGATTAAGCTGCTACAAAGAGTCAAATAATTCAAAGATTTTATGTGTAGGCTGGTGCATAAGAGTTTAATAAGGATACATCTAGTGAAAAGCATGCAAAGTTGCAGTATTTAAGATAAAATTTTAAGAGCCTTCTTTCTTAATTTACACCATTCGAGTTTCTATGTTTCATTTACATGTATTTACTTGCCCTTAGGGATTTTATCGGAGAATTGAAACAACTCAGGGATTCAATGTCATTTTTATTTATTAATTTTCCAAAGGGAACCACTCTGCACTAATTGTTTCCTGTAGGGTGAATCCGTCCTCTCTGCACTAACTATTTTCCGTAGGGTGAATTCATCCTACACAGTCATGATGGACAATGATATCGAGGAAGGCATGATGGGGTCGTATCAAGATAATCCCAAGAGCTTTCTGCAACGTGGAGAAAGTCTAATTCGCCATGGGTAAGGCCCAAAAGCTTTGTCAATTGTTGAAACTCTCTTGTAAGAATGAATAAATGAAAATCATTTCCCAGACTTTGTATTGCAAATTACAATTTGTAAGCTTCCTTTAAGATCACAAACAAATGATAGGGGTACATACCTGCTCAAAAAACTCACTCCAGCTACACTATGTTTGTTTTTTAAATGCATTGTAACAACATTTATAGTTACAGTTGCAGAGCGTTCCCCAGGATTGGGGAGATTACTTTGTTCCTCCTAATGAGTAAGAGTTGTGTAGGCAATAGAGAAAGTAGCTGCAGACTTATGTAGGCGGTGGAGGTGGTGGCGGTGGACGCATTTCTGATCATTTGTCAGAACAGTTAAATCCCTGTCAATCCAGCTACAAAAATAAACTTATGTATTTAGGTTATCTTACATGAAAAAATACATGAAAAAATTCATCGCATGCATCTTGGAAATAAGAGGTCGAATTTGTTGGCCAATAATATCTTTGATAAAAGGAATTTAATTATTATAAAAAAAAATTATTTCATTTCTCCTATGTAGAACTTTGGAAAGAAAAAAAATATTAATAGTCAAAGTAAAAGTAATCCACATTCAACAATGAATCGATCGCTAGAATCCTGGCCTTCGGCATGGACTATGTCACACACCCACTACGACAACTAAGATTTTATTTTTCTTTTCGTCTTTTCTTCAAGGAATAGAACCCCCGAATTTCTATGGGGCCTAGCGCAGACCATCCCTTCCCTTATCCTCCTCCATGTGATCGTTGGCTATAATTGCAGGCCTTACCAAAAAGGTGCTCCGACTTTCGTGATTCGGGGAATTGCGATGCAAGTGTTCCCCTGTTCTCTATTTTTCGAAATGCCGAAACCCGAAACGGTCTAACAGATCTTTAGCTCCTCCCTCGGGTCGCTTGTCATATGACCGATACTATGACCTGGTGCTAATCCTCTAAATTCTTTCGGGGTTTCGTGATTCGGGGAATCGCGATGCAAGCATTCCTCCTTTCCCTTTTTAATCCCCGGAACTCGAAAGCCCGGTATCATTCGGATCTACGGTCCAGATTGTTGACTTGATCAATGGCCCGGATTAAATCTAGGCATTCTACTTTTCGGGATTTTGGCGGGGTCTTCACTCCTATTTCCCCGATCTCCAGAACCCCGGCGGCTTTAGATCTTCGCCACGCGTCCCTACAAATGGGCGGTCCAGATTCTTTCGGGACTCCTCCTTCCTACCTAAGGACCCTGTCTGGTGACCTAGGGCTCATCCACAGAGCGCATCGGGGTTTCGAGTACCGGTATTTCGCGATTGGCGAAGACGAGGGGTCTTGCCCTTGGGTTTCCCGGGTGCCGAAACGTCGAAACCCATTCACGCTACACTGATTCGGGGTTTCGCATACGGGGATTTCATGACTGGCGAAGACGAGGGGTCTTACCCTTTGGTTTCTCGAGTGCCAAAACCTATTCACGCAAAACTGGCTCATCTATAGAGCGCGTTGGGGTTTTGGGTACCGAGATTTCACGACTTGCGAAAACGAGGGGTCTTACCCTTTGGTTTCCCGGGTGCCAAAATGCTGAAACCTATTCACGCAAAACCAACTCATCTACAGAGCACGTCGGGGTTTCGGGTACCAGGATTTCACGACTTGCGAAAACGAGGGGTCTTACCCTTTGGTTTCCCGGGTGTCAAAACGCCGAAACCTATTCATGCAAAACTGGCTCATCTACAGAGCGCATCGGAGTTTCGGGTACTGGGATTTCACGACTTGCGAAAATGAGGGGTCTTACCCTTTGGTTTCCCGGGTGCCAAAACGTCGAAACCTATTCACGCAAAACCGACTCATCTACAGAGCGCGTCGGGGTTTCGGGTACCGGGATTTCGTGACTTGCAAAAATGAGGGGTCTTACCCTTTGGTTTCCCGAGTGCCGAAACGCTGAAACCTATTCACGCAAAATCAGATCATCTACAGAGCGCGTCGGGGTTTCAGGTACCGGGATTTCACGACTTACGAAAATGAGGGGTCTTACCCTTTGGTTTCCCGGGTGCCAAAACGCTGAAAACCTGAGAGAACTACTCTCTCTTGTACAAGGTTTCCAGACTCAAATCACATGATCCTTCAACGGTTTCTTGGGTAATTATCCCTAGGCTTGGTGACCTGTCTGAAAAGCCTTCCTAATTCACCGAGCCATGAACTTTGTGTCAGGGGTAAGGTAAACTCGTGGGTTTACTAAAACGCTAGTCTTTTCAAGGAACTCACTCCAGCTCTGGAATGCGAGGGAACTTCCCGGGAGGAGGTGCTTTCGGGAAATCAAACCAGGACATAGCGTGAGTCAAGTAGATGGAACAAATCTCAAGGGAATGGACTCGTATTCTGAACTTATTCATTCTATACATAAATCGATTATGGTCATATAAGTATAAGCATGCATCCGTTATTTCTGATCAAAACACCAGGCAAACACTTCTATACATAAACCATTTATGAGTGTACAAACATGAACATGCGTCCAGAATATTCAATTCAGGATACAAGATATAAACACTTATCAGAAACACCAGGTGTGACGTGACTGTTGAGAGGGGTGCTCGTTTCCACCCAACCGTAGGCTCAGTGACTCCGAACGGATTTACCACTAGCCACCCCTGAGCTAGACCATGATGCTCGAGATTCAGTCTCCTACTTCCAGCTCAACGTAAGTCAAGGACGAAGGTTACTCTCCTTCTCCTTTGTTTATAATTCCCTGTATTTCTCGAGTTTCTCTCGGTTCTCTTCCGCAATCTCTGTCGCGCATGTTCTCCTCCCTTCCCCTTTACCNGCTTTTACAGATGGGTGGTTCACCCCCATCCCCTCATTAACTCTTGAGGAGCCTCCCCACCTACCAATTTGACGGGAAATCCATTCCAGGGTCAGAGAGCTGCTTTGATCTTTGAGCAAGTAAAAACCAGTACGGTATTGGCCCGGTGGAAGTTAACACAACCATTCCAGGTCCCTTCCACCACCTCTCATTAGTTATCGTGGTCTCTTTTAGCACATCCCCCTCCCAACAGTCATGCAACACATAATCATAACATAATTTACAATCATCGACCTTTTATACAAAGGTCTGTCAAATCAAACATTCACATCTTTGAGTTTGCCATAGTTCTTGGCCAATATAGTTATTTTTATAGACTGGGGGAAACAGGGTGTTACAATTCCCTCCCCCTTAAAGGAACATCGTCCTCGATGTTCTATCTATCAATATGACAT
>SNQJ01S0145812.1:24915-35576 GCA_010110895.2 Picea sitchensis
CTTTTTTTTAAAAACCCATTTTATGCCAATGGGCTTTCTTCCAGTCGACAACTCCACTAGATCCCAAGCCTCATTTTTATCTAAGGCTGTCATTTCTTTGTCCATGGTTTTTTTCCAGAGATTTTCATCATCTGAATCCACTGCCTCCTTGACAGTTCTAGAATCATCATCAATTGTAGACAAATAAAAATTTGAACGAAAATCAGGGGGAGTATACCTTTCTGGTAGCCTTCTTTCTCGAACCGATCTCCTCAATACTGTAGTATGAGGATCTTCTTCTTCTGATTCATGTTCTTTTGTAGAGTCGGATTCATCATCCTTTAAATCAAACTCTATTTTCTCTGGTTCTTCCTTACTTGGTAGGACTTCTTGTTTAACAACATCCTTCATCTCTCTAAATACCACATCTCGACTATACACTACCTTCTTAGTTTCTAGGTTCCAAAGCTTATAACCTTTGAGACCATCTTTAAATCCAATAAAGATACACTTTTCAGCCTTCTTATCTATCTTACTCATGTTTTCCTTTGGAACATGAACATATGCATCACAAAGAAAAATTCTTAGAAACTCACTAATTTAAAATCCTCTTAATCTAGGAGTAGTGTTTTCTTAATCTATGAGTGTTTTCTTTATCTTCATTATGTGCTTTTAAACTATGTGTAAGAGGAGTTGTGAGGTTCGAGAGTACATTGAGTTCTTCATATATGGTTTCCATCTCCCCACCTTGAGCCCACTAGAAATGAAAACTAGGGCATTCAATCCATTGTTGAGAATGAGAAGCATTTAAACCAACCACCACCACCCAACTACCACACCGTCCTTAGTGGTGAACCTTTCACGAACTATAATTACATTTATATTCCTTATTGACCTTTGACAAGTAAAGGTAAAAATGGTCTAATCAAATCATCTTTACCATTAAAAAAAAATAATTACTACAAAAAAAATCTCTTATTGAAATCTAAGAAAGATATAATTTTTTAAAAGACCATCATAAAAGTTTGAAAGCGTGATCCACGGAGTGAAGTTACTTTTGTCCCGAGTTGAGCGGGACTCATAAAAGCATCTTGCGATTAAAATCATGTCATGTCGTACCTCATGGGGAAGTTGACCGTCGTGAGATAAGCCCGCTTGCCCGTGGGGGTCCGGACGCACTTCATACACGGAGCACGCCAATGTGATGTCATATGACTACTGTTTTAGATACATAAGGATGGCGCCATGTATTTGTATTCCAATAGAAAATAAAACCATGTAAAACCTGGACCCCAAACCTGATCCATGTCCACGTCACAATGCACATTTACGTTAAAAAACAAACATGAAAAAGCAAAAGGCGTCAGTTAATTAAAGCAGTTCGGGACTCATTGTGTCATGGTCAGTGGTGTGTTATGGTCAGTGGTCAATGGTCATGAACAGAGTATAAATTTGGTAGGTACTAAGGGTACAAGAAGGTGTTTTCTAGCTTCAGTTAAAGAATTTACGTTAAAAAACAAACATGAAAAAGCAAAAGGCGTCAGTTAATTAAAGCAGTTCGGGACTCATTGTGTCATGGTCAGTGGTCAATGGTTTATAAATTTGGTGGGTACTAAGGGTACAAGAAGGTGTTTTCTAGCTTCAGTTAAAGAATTTACGTTAAAAAACAAACATGAAAAAGCAAAAGGCGTCAGTTAATTAAAGCAGTTCAGGACTCATTGTGTCATGATCAGTGGTGTGTTATGGTCAGTGGTCAATGGTCATGAACAGAGTATAAATTTGGTGGGTACTAAGGGTACAAGAAGGTGTTTTCTAGCTTTAGTTAAAGAATTTACGTTAAAAAACAAACATGAAAAAGCAAAAGGCGTCAGATAATTAAAGCAGTTCGGGACTCATTGTGTCATGGTCAGTGGTGTGTTATGGTCAGTGGTCAATGGTCATGAACAGAGTATAAATTTGGTGGGTACTAAGGGTACAAGAAGGTGTTTTCTAGCTTCAGTTAAAGAAGATAATTTGGCGGGTACTAAGTGTACAAGAAGGTGTTTTCTAGCTTCAGTTAAAGGAAGATAATTTGGCGGGTACTAAGTGTACAAGAAGGTGTTTTCTAGCTTCAGTTAAAGGAAGACAATTTTCATCACTGCAATTGCGATTTAATATTAATGAGTCTTATTTTTCTGGATAGCTGCATGCAGGTTTTGGTCAGTGTTTTTGAATCATTAATCATTTCTTCCCTCTCAACCTTCACTTTTCAACTTGAACGATGTGTCCAATTTCCAAAAAATCCTCCCTACTTGTAAGTTGTGAGCATGCAAGTGTTGAGCAACATGTGCTATAATATTTGTAACTTATGCAATGTGCTATGCATGCAACTTGCAAATTACAACCTTCATTTACGATAAAATATGTAACTTTTAGAATGTGTAACTTTTACTATACATGACCTTTACTATATAATTTATAACTTATGTTTAATCATCATCATTATAATATATTTTTATATTATATATTATTATTATTATATATATTGTTGTTATATTATATTATATATTATAATATATATTGTGATTATATTAAATTTAAAAAAATTTAGTAACCATTAAAAATAGAAAAAACTAATAAATACCTGATAAATTTAATCATGAATCATATCTTGTGTTTATCATAACTTTATTCATTTGTCTTATGTAATCAAACAAGGGTAAAGGTTGTATATATGTAAGCCTTATAGTTAATTGATGGTTGTTAATGTTTGTTATTTATTTAGTTAATTTCATATAGTAGATATTTTATTCCATTTTTTTAATAAAATTATATTGGTGTATTTAATAAAAGTATTATTCACAAATATATAGTATTTTGTTAAGGGTGTTGGTTAGTTGTTTTAGGAAATGTTTTTTTTTTTTTTTTGCTAGAAAACGATATAAATTTACAAGAATCACTCAATATTTTTTTTTGTTCAAAATCTATTTCTTAATGCAAAAATGAATTCAACATGCTGAAAAACTCCCCAGACACTAGGATTATACAGAAATAATCACTCAAATCTACAAATCCAACAATTTCTAACAAGATTTCAAACAAATATCCGCTCAAAAAATCATATTTTTATAAAACCTTTAACCTACTGCGTTTCTTAAGTTCACTAACATAGGTTTAAAAAAAAATAAAAAAAATGATAACGTGTCAAACTTTTATGCATTAGATGAAAAGTTGGTTATCCAACACCATGGGTTAGACCGGTAAAGTAAGGTAAGTTGCCCTTCACAACTTCCTTTCTCATTTGTCGGAGCACTCTATAATAAGTTTGACCATCTAAGGAGTCGTTCATCAAATAATCCTTCAATGCAAACTATTTTGTAAAACGTAGTTAGTGCGTTAGTGAACATACATGAATTAGTTGACAACTAGTTATATCGACCTATGGAATTTTTACAACAAATACTTTTTTTTGTAATGATTAGGATGCTCCTAGAAACTCTTCCTCTAGTCCACCTCCTAATGATTATCCTCCCAAACAAGTCATTTATATGCATGCGTCAATTTGGTATTCAAATTCATACATGCTTTTATGTGTATTGAATGCCTAATCATGAATCCGTCGAACCCTAGGAAATGCAGCCATCATCTAGTGGCCCCTTGTAGATATATTGTTTGACTATTGCTCTTCACCCTCATGTGCCTAAATCAACTTTAAAGTGAACCCCACACAAACCACATGCAAGGGCTGCCCATAATTACAATAATGTGAATGTTTTTTCTATATTACATGCAACCATGTTGGTATTAGAAATTCTTCAAAGCTTTCCTTCTCAACGAAAAGTGTTTGATGTTTGCTTTTGGAGCCATAAACCCTTTTGATTATTAGTTAATGAATTTCCATTTAAATAATGTAGCACCTTGACTTCCGACTTCCTTCATTGTTATCCTTCCAAATCTTAATCATTATTAGAAACATTCTCATTCATCATTGCAGTACCTTGATTTTCTTCATTGGTATCCTTCCAAATCTTAATCATTATTAGAAACATTCTCATTCATCATTGCATTGTTGATGAAGGTGTTTCAACTTGGTATCCTTCCAAATCTTAATCATTATTAGAAACATTCTCATTCATCATTACATTGTTGATGAAGGTGTTTCAACTTATTTCATGTTCTCATCAAATTTGCTATAAGTGAAAACTATATTGATGAAGTGGAGGTAGATGTAGTATGACTTGATGAGTGTGGTGTAGAGTTTGGAAGCCTCTACATGTACATGAGTAATGCAATCTTCACTTGAGGAGAGAAAACCAATACCACCTATTTAAGGATGGGAAGTCCTTCATCATTAATGCACATAAAGGTAAAACCAAGATCACTTTGGTAAGTGCTAGCCAAGCTAAGAAATCGATCGGTTATAGTAGGAAGTTTGTATTGTTTTTCGTAAGAGAGAATCAACCAAGAGATGAATCAGTAAAAGTAAAGGCATCTCTACAGGGATGTACTAAATAGGAGAAAAATTAGTTGGAGGAGCTTTTGTAGGCACACAAAGAAGTGTTTGAGGAGCCTAAAGTATTACCACACAAGAGGGAAGTGGAGCATGAGATATAATTGTTGCCTAAATCCCCATTACCAAACATAGGGTTGTATAGATAGTCTATCCTGAAAGCAGATGAAGTGAAGAAACAATTACAATGACTATTGGAAGGTTTGTTTGTTATAGTGTACTCAGATGATATGTTGGTTTATATCTCTACCTGGGAAGTGCATATATCACATCTCATGTAGGTGTTAGAGACTTTGAAAAAGTGTCAACTATTGGCAAACCTTAAGAAATGTGAATTCTCTTAGTAGTCATGGATGTATCTGTGGTATGTGATTGGTGGAGGGGAACTCAATATAGATATCATGAAGATGGGGGCCATCCTCGAGTGGCCAAATCCTACTAATGTAATTGAAGTTAGGATCTTTGTTAGGGAAACATAACACCTATAAAATTGTATAGCATTCTTTCAGCTATGGATTCACCACTCCATGACATAACAACCAATGGTAAGAGTTTCCACTGGGGAAAGAATCAATAGAAAGATTTTGATGAGGTGAAATGAAATATTAGTGAAACTCATGTTCTTGCATTTCTTAATTTGCAAAATCATTTTGAAGTGGAGCCAGATGCAAGTGGATATAGTATGGGAGTAGTCTTCATACAAGGAGGTAAGCCAATATGGTATCATTTTGAAATATTCCATGGTGGAGTCTTGAACTACCCTACATATGGCAAGGAACTATATGATATGGTTCAAGATGTTAATAAGTGGAAGCACTATTTGAGGGGAAAGGAGAACATCATCCACACTAATCACCAACCATTTCAATATTTGTAGGCCTAGTGTAAGCTTCAACAAACCAAACATTACAAATGGATGGGGTTTTTACATAAATTGCATCTAATCATCAAATATAAGAAGGGTAACACTAATAAGTTGGAAGCCATGCTTTCAAGACCACCCACATCCAAGATCACAACTTTGGTAAATTGTATGCACAGAGAGCCTTTCACCCATGATGCATACAAAGAGGCATACATAGAAAATGAGAACTTTAAAGAGGTGTTTCAATAGCTATAGGGCCAAGTCTGTCTAGAATAAGGTGATGGTAAGGCTAACTATCATCTCTAAGATGGGTTACTCTACAAGCTAGACAAGCTCTACGTTCCTAAAGGTGAAAGATTGCAGCTTATAAGAGAGGCTCAAATCTCCAAAGTTGTAGGGAATTTTGGTGTTGGGAAGACAATTTCCAACTTACAGACTCTATAGATATGTGTATTATCCTAGAATGTAAGAAGATGTATCTTGGTTTATAAAGGATGCATAGTTTGTTGTACCAGGAAGCTCGGTAATAGAAAGCAAGGTTTATACCATACCCTACCTATACATACTAGACCTTGGGAAAGAATCTCCATGAATTTAATTGGTGTTTTTCTAAGAACAAGGAAGGGACATGACTATCTATTTGTGGTAGTTGACATGTTTAGTAAGATGTGCATTCTCATGCATTGCAAAAAGGCCATCAAAGTACAAGATGCAACAAACATGTTTTTTGAAAAGTTCTAGATACACTTTGGGATACAACAAACATAAGGATTATTTATTATTATAATTCTTAAGGGTTTATATTTATGTTTTNGCATTCTCATGCATTGCAAAAAGGCCATCAAAGTACAAGATGCAACAAACATGTTTTTTGAAAAGTTCTAGATACACTTTGGGATACAACAAACATAAGGATTATTTATTATTATAATTCTTAAGGGTTTATATTTATGTTTTCTAATATTTTCTTGAAAATTAAACAAGTTCACATTTATCCTACTTGCCAAGCAAAAAAGCACATCAACTATATTATATTGTTTTATTCATGTTATACCTTAATGGGATCCTTGGGAATATAATTAAAAGTTCGCGGTGTTGGCAAGGCATTACATGGTATAATTGGAAAAGATTTATTTTACTAGATTAAGATAAATAGGTGATTGAATGATAAGAAAAACTCATATGCATGAATATCATGGAAGAATTCTTCGACCAATAAAAGACAAAGTCGTTGATAGGCTATGAGTTGAATACAGAGACGAAAGTTCATAAAAAAGATGTGACTCTAGTTTATATGTCCCTAAAGACGTTGCTTGGGTCTCAATTATAAATGTAGCCTTAAAAATTTCCTATATCACAAACATAAATTTTGATATCATTATTAGTTTGTAACACCCTGTTTCCCCCTGTCTCTAAAAATAACTATATTGGCCAAGAACTATGGAAAACTCAAAGATGTGAATTTTTTATTTGACGAACCTTTGTATAAAAGGTTGATGATTGTAAATTATGTTATGATTATGTGTTGCATGACTGTTGGGAGGAGGATGTGCTAAAAGAGACCACGATGACTAATGAGAGGTGGTGGAAGGGACCTGGAATGGTTGCGTTAACTTCCACCGGGCTAGTACCGTACTGGTTTTTACTTGCTCCAAAATCAAAGCAGCTCTCTGACCCTGGAATGGATTTCCCATCAAATTGGTAGGTGAGGAGGCTCCTCAAGATTTAATGAGGGGATGGGGGTGAACCACCCATCCGTAACAACTCCCAGACCTAACCACGGATGGGGAAATTCGCGCCACACACAATCTTGTAGAGAAAAGGCAAGATAGGAAGTGTGGTAAAGGGGAAGGGAAGAGAACACGCGTGACGGAGATCGTGGAAGAGAACCGAGAGAAACTCAAGAAATACAGGGAGTTCTAAACAGAGGAGAAGGAGAGTAACCTTCATCCTTGACTTCCGTTGAGATGGAAGTAGGAGACTGAATCTTGAGCATTGTGGTCTATCTCGGGGGTGGCTAGTGGTAAATCCGTTCGGAGTCACTGAGCCTACAGTTGGGTGGAAACGAGCACCCCTCTCAACAGTCGCATCACACCTGGTGTTTCTGATAAGTGTTTATATGTTGTATCTTGAATTGAATATTCTGGACGCATGTTCATGTTTGTACACTCATAAATGGTTTCTGTATAGAAGTGTTTGCCTGGTGTTTTGATCGGAAATAACAATTGCATGTTTATACTTATATGACCATAATTGGTTTATGTATAGAATGAATAGGTTCAGAATACGATTCCATTCCCTTGAGATTTGTTCCATCTACTTGACTCACGCTATGTCCTGGTTTGATTTCCCGAAATCACCTCCTCTCGGGAAGTTCCCTCACATTCCAGAGCTGGAGTGAGTTCCTTGAAAAGACTACCGTTTTAGTAAACCCATGAGTTTACCTTACCCCTGACACAGAGTTCATGGCTCGACGAATTAGGAAGGCTTTTCAGTCAGGTCACCAAGCCTAGGGATAATTACCCAAGAAACCGCTGAAGGATCATGTGATCTGAGTTTGGAAACCTTGTACAAGAGAGAGTAGTTCTCTCAGGTTTTTAGTGTTTTGGCGTTTCGGCACCCAGGAAACCAAAGGTTAAGACCCCTGGTTTTCACAAGTCGCGAAATCCCAATACCCAAAACCCCGACGCACTCTATAGATGAGTCGGTTTTGCGTGAATAGGTTTCGGCGTTTCGGCACTCGAGAAACCAAAGGGTAAGACCCCTAGTTTTCGCAAGTCGCGAAATCCCGGTACCCGAAACCCCGACACGCTCTATAGATGAGCCGGTTTTGCATGAATAGGTTTCGACGTTCCGGCACCCGGGAAACCAAAGGGTAAGACCCCTTGTTTTCGCAAGTCGTGAAATCTCGGTACCCGAAACCCCGACGCGCTCTATAGATGAGCCGGTTTTGTGTGAATAGGTTTCGGCATTTCGACACCTGGGAAACCAAAGGGTAAGACCCCTCGTTTTCGCAAGTCGTGAAATCCCGGTACTCGAAACCCCGACACGCTCTGTAGATGAGCCAGTTTTGCATGAATAGGTTTCGACGTTTCGACACTCGGGAAACCAAAGGGTAAGACCCCTCGTTTTCGCAAGTCGCGAAATCCCGATACCCGAAACCTCGACGCGCTCTGTAGATGAGTTGGTTTTACGTGAATAGGTTTCGATGTTTCGACACCCAGGAAACCAAAGGGTAAGACCCCTCGTCTTCGCTAGTTGCAAAATCCCGGTATGAGAAACCCCGAATCGGTGTAGCGTGAACGGGTTTCGACGTTTCGACACCCGAGAAACCCAAGGGCAAGACCCCTCGTCTTCGCCAGTCGCGAAATCCTAGTACGCGAAACCTTGATGCGCTCTATGGATGAACCGTAGGTCACCGGACAAGGTCTTGTGGTAGGAAGGAGGAGTCCCGAAAAGAATCTGGACCGCCCATTTTTAGGGACGCGTGGCGAAGATCTAAAGCCATCGAGGTTTTGGAGATCAGGGAAATAGGAGTGAAGACCCCGCCAAAATCCTGAAAGGTAGAATGTCGTGATTTAATCCAGGCCGTTGATCAAGTCAACAATTTGGACCGTAGATTCGGATGATACTGGGCTTTCGAGTCCCAGGGATTGAAAAGGGAAAGGAGGAACACTTGCATCGCGATTCCCCGAATCGCAAAACCCCGAAATCATTTAGAGGATTAGCACCAGGTCATAGGATTGGTCGTATGACAAGTGACCCGAGGGAGGAGCTAAAGATCTGTTAGACCCTTTCGGGATTCGGCATTTCGAAAGATAGAGAACAGGGGAACGCTTGCATCACGATTCCCTGAATCACGAAAGCCAGAGCACCTTTTTTGTAAGGCCTGCGGTTATAACCAACGATCACATGGAGGAGGATAAGGGAAGGGATGGTCTGCACTAGGCCCCATAGAAATTCAGAGGTTCTGTCCCTTGAAGAAAAGATGAAAAGAAAAAGAAAATCTTAGTTGCCATAGTGGGTGTGTGACAAATTGCTATCAGAGCATGGTTACAACACTTAGCCTGCTTGGGCTCATGAATGAATTGCGCAGAAACTCCATTTGAAGTACTCTTAAAAGAAGTAACCCTCTACCTTAACCCCCTTTATCAAAAGCCGAAGTTAAGAATGAAAATTTCCTATTGTGTGTATGCATTTGAAAGATATGAATTATGCGTTGATTGTGAATAAATATAATGTTGACTAACAACAAGTGTTTTCTTGCACGACAAGCGGACGATCAATCATAGGAAATTGCAGATGCATAGAATGGTGACGCACCACAAAGCGGGGGATGGCTCCCACAATAGAGACGAAGAGTCTGACGAAAGGAGAGCAGTGGAGACCCCTCCAGATCTAGATGAGACTGTGAGGAGCCTCATGATCGAACTACAGAGTTGCAAGGCCGACAATGAGAGGTTGATAAAAGAGAAAGAAAAGAAAACGAAGATTAATGCAGTCTTGCTGCAGAGCTTATCCGAAATACAAAGACAATTGCAGCATGGACCTGACACCAGTCATGCGGACCAACGACAGACAAAGAAAAGTCGAAGCCCCCCCTGAGATACGAAAACATGGTCTTTTAAGTGGCCACATTGGAAAGAGCACCTCGAGAAAGGTCCACCCCAGAGATAAGGGAAAAGCATCAGACGATTCCTCTGGAAAGGAAACTAGCGACTCAGAGGGATATTCTAGTAGCAGAAGTAGTTCTTACTCCCGAAGAAAATGGAAGAAGAGAAATCATTCCAAAAATCATAATCTCGAAGAATTCAAGAAGGCCAAACCACCCTCTTTCGACGGTGAAATAAAGAAGGGAGAGGAAGCAGAGGCCTCGATGCTTGGACTAAAGAAGTATTTCAGAGTCCATGACTTCTCGGAAAACTTGAAGGCCTGAGTAGCCACTTTCAACTTGAATGGAAAGGCTTCCATTTGGTGGGAAGACCTTAAGAATGTGAAATGGATTCAGGAAGAAGACCTATCTTGGGAACGGTTTGAGAAATAATTAAGGAAGAAGTATCTGTTGGAAAAGTATTTCGATGAAAAGACTAAAGAATTCTATGAACTCAAGCTGGGGCAACTCACCATAGAGGAATATGTCAGCATATTCCTCGAGTTGTTGAGGTACGTACCCTATATAAAAGCAGAAAAGGAAAAGGTGCAACGATTCATCAGTGGACTACCTAAGGACTATCAGAACAGGATTGAGTTTGACGAGCCAAAGACCCTAGAAGACACTATCCGAAAGGCAAGATATTGTTATGAACAACTTGGGCATCGGACAGAACC
>SNQJ01S0145815.1:0-24116 GCA_010110895.2 Picea sitchensis
GATCTGATAACGGCAGCTCCGAAATCCGCTGGGCTTTTCGCTGCACAAACGAGTCAAGGGCCGTCAAATAGTACCATCTATGCTCTTGCTTTGTGCCTGCAATATAGACATGGCTGCATGAAACTGTGCTAAGTCGTCGACCAGACTGTAGTCATGGGCTGCCCTAGCATGAGGGTTATGCACATTTTGTCGTAACGACATGTGAGGGATGCAAGGGTTTGGTTCAGTGTTAGGGTGTGGAATCATCAATGGTTGTCCGATTGTAGCTGGAGCTTATTCTGAGGTGGTTGGGGTAGATTAATGGGGAACACCTTATTGATGACCATGTGTTTGCAGAAGAATCTCTTCTTCGCTGGTAAGGAGGATGTTGCGATCAACCAGATTTCTAGGTTGATTGGGACCCGAGTTTTGATACTGCCCCATTTGTGGTGGGGCGGGGGTTGTCTCATATTGGGTATTCATCACACCTTGGTGTGGAATAGGGTTTTTTAAGACAAATAGAGGTGGTGGTTGCAAATAATGTTGTGGGGCTTGTTGAGGGGCAGGTGGCACTAGAGGACATTGCGTGTTTAGGGATTCTTTCATCCGCTTGAAATCGACAATTTGTGAGAAGTGGTGTGTATAATGTCAATACTCAGCGCATAGAGTGCAAGGGAAGTTCGTTATGAGGTTATTGTTCTTCCCTTGACGTGGTTGATTGTTATTGGTGCCCCATTGGGGGTTTTGGTTGCCTTGATTCTAGTTTCCCCCAACGATATGGTTTTGTTGGGGGTTATTTCCTCATGGTCCTAGGTTGTTTTTGTTTTGGTTTTTCTCTTTCTTCTTGGCATTATTCGACAGATGGGCCGGATTTTCCATATTCAATTGTTCAAAAGTCTGAAGATATTGAATGGGAGAGGGTTGAACAAAGTTGATGTCAGCATGTGGTTGTCCTGGTGGAGGAGCAACCGACTGTGGAGGACTAGGAAATGGAAAATATGGATTGTTTTGTGGAGACGATCCATATGGCATGTAGGAAGTTGAAGAACTTCCACTACTGTTGAGGTTATATGTGGGGGTTGAGGGTGAACTCGTACTTGGTTAAGAGACTGGATGCATCATGGGTACTGGTGAGGGTCCACCCATTGGTGGAGGGGACGCAACAGGATACGACTGTTGGTGAGTCAGAGGAGGGTAATAAGACGTCCCTCCATATGGTTGCAGATATCGCGGTGCACCATAAGTGGGTGACGGGTGGCCGTAAGGGTTGAGATGGGTCATAGAACCAATCAACCCATCTTCAGCGTGGGACATCAACTTCAGGAGAAGTACAGGTGGCAGAAAGCTTGACTCCAGACTGGAAGGGAGAAGGGGTTGGTTTACAATCATCCATGTGAAAGCGATGAAGAAGGTCACAAGCATACTTAGACTGGGAAAAAAAAATTCATTCATTAGTTTGCAAAACTTGGAGGCCAAGGAAATAGTGCAAAAAGCCTAAGTCTGTCATTTCAAATTTCTTCTTAAGGCTGGATTTCACATGGTTTAAAAGTTTTGAGTCACTACCAGTAAGGATAAGGTCATCAACATAAAGGACNCCTCCGATTGCCTCAAATGTATAACCGTCGCAGAGAAGCAAATTCGCAACTGCTCCGCTGTATCTGGTGGCAGAGTTATTTATGATGGCTGTTTCTTGCGATACGAGAGTAACAATTTCTACGCCCAAGCCACGGGCCCTGGTTACACGCAGTACTGTGGTGCCACTAAGGCTAGCGGCAACAGTAATCAGTTTTCGGAAACGGCCCAAAATTTGATGGGCGATCTGATCACGGCAGCTCCGAAATCCGCTGGGCTTTTCGCTGCACAAACGAGTCAAGGGTCGTCAAATAGTACCATCTATGCTCTTGCTTCGTGCCTGCGCTCTATTAACGAATCAGGCTGCAGTGAATGCCTGGGAATAGCAGAGGGCAATATCAGAAATTGTCTTCCCGAGACGGAGGGACGGGCTGTGGACGTTAAAGAACTTTAAATACAATTACAGGTAAACATCAATAATGGTTTCTCTTCTGCATATTGCAGCCACTCAAACTATTTTCATCCATTTTATAGAATTGGCAAAGTAACGACTTGCAATCATACAATTTACATATGCATTTCACTATGTGAAGATCGTTGAATAAAATATGGCCCAGATACATTTAATTACTAATTGTCTGCACAATGCACAAAATCACGTATGTAGATTATGTAGGTAACGTCTTATTATACGACATAGATGTATTTTTTTTAAAATGATATTATTTGATATTTATTAATGTTGTAAGTTATAAATAATTTATAAAGTTTTTCTTCAGGTTAGGTTAAATTGTGATCGAGTTACTTTTTTATTTCATTTATAAAATTAAGGAATGTATATGTTATTAGAAATCAAATCATTTTATTTAAAAGTCTTGCTTCAATAACCCGTGGGGATATTGAATTTCTTGAAGCCACATTTTGGTTTGGTCTTGGAGTAAGATTTCATTGTGCTTTTGATCCCTTAAGAGTTAAAGTGAAATTCCGCCTTTGTTTTTTTGTTAACCATTGCAGGGTTATTTGAAGTGAGATAGTTTTTCTCAAATAAGAATGATGAATTAATATTTATTTGTGTTATTTTCATTATCTAATCAATAAATTATGATAATTTTTTTTATTGAAATAAAAAAATTGTAATTTTTATATTTTTATATATAGTTAATCATTATATTTATAAATAAAAAACATTTTTTTTTGGATATAAAAGATTTACAATTTAATGGTTAAGAATATGTGTTTCTTCTTAAAAGGTTAAATATCTTTCATACACCAATTTAATATGATGTGACTTGGCTGTAACCTTAAAAATAAATTATTATTATTATAATATGAAAGATATTTATATAACATAAAATTACATTAAAATATTAAAATCCAACACAAATAAATATATATTTTTAATGTTTTGAATGTTATAAATTCCATGAAAAATCAATATCCAACACAAATAAATATATATTTTTAATGTTTTGAGTGTTATAAATTCCATGCAAAATCTTAACACCACCTAATAGGAAAAAATTTAAATGAAAAAGATGAAGCGGGAAAATGCAAAATATTAAGGCGTAGGTTATCCCGTAGAATGAACTTTAATTAGTTAATGCAACTCCCTGTGCACAAGGCCCCGTTCTGACCGAGTCCACAATGCCCCTCCACAACGCTGGTTCCACTCGTCCCGTGGCGCCAAACTGCTGCAGTTGGACGTCCTCTGAGGAATTCAATGCAGGGTAGTTGATGGGCATCACCTGCAAAAATCCTCCCTGACCGGGAAGGTAACTCCACTCATAGAGAGGAAAGCCAAAATTTAACGATTGAAGTGGAATTGTTGAAGGAGAATTTATACATTTCCATTAATCAAACTGAAATCAAGTGAAACTATGACCAAGGTTCTAAAACAAAATGGGTTTGGTTTTTGCACTCACTGGCTTAATCATATATCTATATTATGGAAACTGAAATCAAGTGAAACTATGATAAAGATTCTAAAAAATGGGTTTTTGCACTCATTGGCTTAATCCTATATCTATATTATGGAAGTGCATTCAATAATGCAAAGGAATCGCCAACTGAGGTGAGGTCATATGAGGTGGTTATTCCTCCAACAAGTTAACCTATGCTTTGATCATTGTAGTACTAAGTTTATTTCATGTCAACACTTATTACTTAAACATAAACAAGTGGAGTCACTTATATATGGGTTTTCAAAAATATTCTAGAAAATCCAAACCCCTAATCCTAATCATATATTATTATCATAACATATTAAACACTAATGACAAAGAAAGAAAGAGATTCCATTATTGTTATAATAGTTGATTATTTTATGATTTAACAAAGAAAGAAAAAAATATCAAAGTATAACATTGGAAAAATGATGACCCTATAATAGCCAATCACAAGCCATCAAGCCATGGTGTCTATTATATCCTACAACTAGACAAACTTTCTTAATATTATATGTTTTACAAGGGAATTTTGTAAAACAATCATATATTATTATCATAACATATTAAACACTAATGACAAAGAAAGGAAGAGATTCCATTATTGTTATAATAGTTTATTATTTTATGATTTAGCAAAGAAAAAAATAAAATATCAAAGTATAACATTGGAAAAATGAAGACCCTATAATAGCCAATCACAAGCCATGGTGTCTATTATATCCTACAACTAGACAAGCTTTCTTAATATTATATGTTTTACAAGGGCATTTTGTAAAACATGGACATAGTGCGTATCTATTTACAAATTATATGTATATTCAAAATATTATATTTTTTTATTTTCATTTTAATTTTGGATGACAAAATGAATGAAATTCTTAAAGTATATAGGTTTGGAAGTGTCATTTGTGCTTATTTGCACAAATCTAGCTGGCTTTTTTTATTTTAATTGAGCAAATAGAGAGGAGCAAGCAGCAAGGTGAGGATCTTACCACCCTGTCCCAATCTAGTTGGAAGTATGTTTGATTTATTTTATTTTTCTTTCAATTTAGTCATTTCCAATTTAGTCTTTTGCGCCCAAGAATCTAAATTAAAGAAATTTGTAGTTTTCTATTATAATTAAAAAACCAACCTAATTTACATGTGACGACTTCATAAATTGCAACATATATAATAAAATGGAACCACTAGACAATGTAAACCGCTCACAAGAAAACCAAGGAGAGAAAAGCCCCAACCCACCACAACCACCCAATGTAAATAGTCCAGTTGATGATGAGTTGGTCATATTAAGAACCCTTGAACCCTTAAGGAACAATTACGGGACAGTAGATGGCCTAGTAGATTTTCCCTGACCACTTCTTTGGACATCATTGTGAAGTCCATTGCAACTGCTAAATGGAAATTGACCTTTATTTCTGATTATAGGGCAAGAATATATGAGTACTATAACACTATTTTGGATAGAAACCAATTGAGGGACTTGGGAATTTCAAAAAACCAAATATTGACTATTTTTAGGGATCCTAAAAATGGATGACAACTACCATTGACCAAGAAACGCTTCTCCATTGACTGGTGCATCCATCCCCAGATTAGTCAAAATTGAATGGATAGGTGCTATATGGTATTTGATAAACCTCCCTGGAATAACAGGGACGTGCCCTTATATTTTCTGAGAAAACTATAGTTTGATTTTATTTTGCGTAAGCATCTCAACTACTTTGACATGGGTGACTTTTAGGGGGTTGGTTGAGGGTCCACACATGACTGAGAGAATGTCATACGCGATCCCATGTTAGGTCCTCGTCCCCCCAAGCGAAAGCCTAACCCCCTACCTAACATCCTCCTGTTGTAGAGAGCTTGCAACATGTACAACTAGCCATTTCATTATTGAATTGAAGCCTAGTGCAACATAGTAGCTTCATTGCACTATATCGGCAGGAGGTAATTACCAATGAAATTGATAGAGGTGTTGGAGTTTCAGCATGCACAACAAAATACAGTGAAGAGAGGGTACATGTACATAACAATCGTCAATGTGAACCTCACAGATGCTCGAGTTGCGGGAAAACATGCTTTGGGCCTATAGAGCCCATTGGAAAACATAGCTTGATGGAGGAGGTTAGTATATTAACCCACTCTATGTTCTTCATTGTTATATATTTATTTTGTATTTTGTGTATTTATATAGATTTTTATTGTATGTTGTTTTGCAGTTGTTATGTCAGAGAAATAGATTACCCTCTGCGTCGATGGATACATAAGTGCCTAGCCCCACCACTAATGTAGTAGTAGAGGAAAGTCCGAGTAATATATTACCCTCTACATCAATGGATACATAAGTGCCTAGCCCCACCACTAATGTAGTAGTAGAGGAAACCTGGTCATTGGGCACACCCCACACACATCTATGTGTCACATTTGATAAATTCACCATCGTCGTTTCTTTATTTTATGGCATCCTCAAATTTTTAATGTTCTTGTGTTTCTACAAGATTTGGGACTAGGCGATGTTGGGGAATGTCTATCTGGGATGGACAAGTCACCTGCATCACATGTACCATGTGTAGAGGTAAATATCGTATAATTCTATTTTTTTGTGTGTTTATTTTTTTGAGTTCTAATATTTGGTACTAAAAGTTCAATATTATTAATATGTACGTAGGTTGTGGAAATATTTTCTAGATATAGTAATACTGCACTCCTTGGGCATCTGGGCCTTTCTTATCAGTTACCTTTATCCATGCCTAGGGAGTTGCATTCACTTCTACAGTCTGTGGGGGTCTATCACAACCCACCCCCAATATCTGTCTTTTTGCACCCATCCTCATTTAATTCACACGCAAGGCACCCATCTGCACTACCTCTTCCATCGCATCCATCTATAGTGGATGTACCTGTATGCCACCCACCACCATTTCCATCGGCCCTGTCCACCGACGCTGCCAGAGTAGAGGTTTCCTCAGAGTAGGTTTTACAACCTAGTGCTCCATTTTCCAACAAATCTCCATCGAGGCCCGAGATATTCACGATGAGATAATGTGTTGATGATAATTTTTATGTATCATGAATTAGATTTACGCATAGTGCAAAAAGTTCATGGCTGAAAAAGTGGCAAGCCGTGCAGAAGGAATACACACATTCTTAGGAATGCGCACGAGTTCCTAAAGCCTTAGTTTTGCACGTACTTAGGAATGTGTGCACATTATTAGGAATGCACACACATTCCTACTGATATTTTTTTAAAATAGGCCACAAGCACGATTTTTTGTCATTGTGCACAAATCGTGTCACGTTTCCACTCTATTGAGCGAATTGAGGAGATAGAGAGAGAGAAACACGTGTGAAGCAATGGATTTGTGTGATGATATTTTGAGGCCCTCGCATTTCTTTGTGTGGACAAATGAGAAAGAAATCCTTGGGATAGACAAATTGAGGGCTAATGCTAGACTAGGGTTTGAAGTGGCACGTTTCGAAATAGATCTGGAGGTTATTGAAGGATTCTGGTGAGAGGTCAAGATGTTGTTGAGATGGCTATTGATAATCCTGTAGAGGCAAAGGCGTATTTGCAACAAAATCCTAGGGTTTCTTTTATGGACTTTCACCAAATGGGTAAACATTTTCTCACTACTTTTGTCGCAGTGTTTAACCCAAGTATTAAAAAATCTCGATATGTGTTTGTTTGACAAAGTGTATATATACATGGCAAGTTTTTGATGAAATACATTCAATTAAAGTGTTTGATTAAAATTCTGCAAGTAAGTTGTTCCATGTTTTTAAGAAAGGAAGGTAGAATTGAATTTTATTTTATTTTTTTATTTTTTCGGGAAAAACCCATCTCCTTGTGTTTGATTTAAAGTGGAAGTTATGGGTTTAGAGGTTGCTCACGTGAACAGATTCACCGAGTCTTTGTACCACTTCATAACTGCAAGTCAACACTGGCTTAGATAAGGTTCAAATCCGTAATAATTTAGCAAGCATTTAAAATAAGTTCACTGTTAGTTTTCCGGATAGTAGCAGAAACTAAATGGGTGGGTGTGCGTCGCCTCCTGCCAGTGATAGGGCGCCAGTGGTAGAATATCCTCCCCCGAGACCAGAACGATTATCCCCGTCGATGGGTCTACAATCATCAATGGGTTTTCGAGAGTTGATTCTGTTAAATGATGAACGACATCAATCTTCGGTTGTTTTATATGGCGTTATGTTGAGCCTTTGCAATTGCCTATTAATTTTTGGACATTCTGATGGCTCCATATTCCATGGATGGTTTACAGTTAATTGGTGTGTTATTTATCTTCTCAGTAGAATTGACAGCCGCCGATCCAGAGGCTAAACTTCTCAATTCCGGATGTAGCACAATCAAAAGTACCAACGTCATGACTCGCCCTTTTCAATGAAAATTTGAATGCGGTGCTTGAAGCCCTGCGTGCCAAGATTGTTTCTTATGTTTTTTCTACCGACAGACTAGTAATAGGTACAGACCCAACCTATGGCCTCACACAATGCGGAAAGGATAAAACCCCCTCAGATTGCCTCAAATGTATAACCGTCACAGAGAAGAAAATTCGCAACTGCTCCGCTCTATCTGGTGGTAGAGTCATTTATAATGGTTGTTTCTTGCGATACGAGATCAAAAATTTCTACACCCAAGTCAGGGCCCTGGTAACAAGCAGTATTGTGGTGCCTTTAAGGCCAGTGAAGATAGTAATCATTTTTCGAAAAGACCCAAAATTTGATGGGGGATCTGATAAGGGCAGCTCTGAAATCCACTGGGCTTCTCGCTGCACAAACGATTCAAGGGCCGTCAAATAGTACCATCTATGCTCTTGCTTCGTGCCTGCGCTCTATTAACAAATCGGGCTGCAGTGAATGTCTGGGAATAACAGAGGGCAATATCAGAAATTGTCTTCCTGAGATGGAGGGACGGGATGTGGACGTTGGCTGCTATGTGCGATATGCTATGTATCCCTTTCCCGAGCAACCCCATGACGGATCTCACTACCCTTTTATCTTCAGTTTCTATTACCTTTCCTTCCAGTTTGTAAAACATGGACATAGTGCGTATCTATTTACAGATTATATGTATATTCAAAATATTATATTGTTTTATTTTCATTTTAATTCTGGATGACGAAAGGAATTAAATTCTTAAAGTATATAGGTTTGGAAGTGCTCTGCTAAACTTTTTTTAAAGGGCCGCCCGGGTCATTTGTGCTCATTTGCACAAATTGGGATGGCGTTTTTACTCTAATTGAGCAAATAGAGAGGTAGAGAGGAGAAACAAGGTGAGGATATTGCCACCATGTTTCGAAGTATGTTTGATTTATTTTATTTTTCTTTCAATTTAGTGATTTCCAATTTAGTCTTTTGCTACCTAGAATTTAAATTAAAGAAATTTGTAGTTTTCTATTATAATTAAAAAACAACTTAATTTACATGTGAAGACTTAATAAATTGCAACATATATAATAAAATGGAATTAAGAGACAATGTAAACCGCTCAGAAGAAAACAAAGGAGAGAAAAACCTCAACCCACCACAACCACTCAATGTAAACAGTGAAATTGATGGTGGGTTGGTCATATTAATAACCCTTGAACCCTTAAGGAATAATTAAGGGACACTAGAGGTCCTAGCAGAGTCTCCCCTTTGGACAACGTTGTGAAGTCCATTGCAAGTGCTAAAAGGAAATTGAACTCTATTTTTTATTTTAGGGAAAGACTGTATGAGTACTATAACACTGGTTTGGATAGAAACCAATTGAGGGACTTGGGTATTTCAAAAAAACAAATATTGACTATTTTTAGGGATCCTAAAAATGGACGACAACTACCATTGACCAAGAAACGCCTCGCCATTGACTAGTGCATCCATCTCCAAATTAGTCAAAACTGGATGGATAGGTCGTATATGGTATTTAATAAACCTCCCTGCAATAATAGGGACGTGCCCTTATATTTTCTGAGAAAATTATGGGCTGATTTTATTTTTGGTAAGCATGTCAACTACTTTGACATGGGTGACTTCTAGGGGGTGGGTTGAGGGTCCAAACATGACTGAGAGCATGCCAAACAGGATCCTAGGTTAGGTCCTCGTCCCCTCAAGCGAAGGCCTGACCCCCCTACCCAACATCCTCCTGTTGTAGAGAGCTTGCAACATGTACAACTAGTCATTTCATCATTGACTTGTAGCCTAGTGCAACAAAATAGCTTTGTTGCACCATCTCGATAGGAGGTGCTTACCAGTGACATTGATAGAGAAGTTGGAGTTGCAACATGCAAAATAGAGTACAATGAGGAGAGGGTACATGGACATATCAACCGTCCATGTGAACCTCACAGATGCTCGAGCTCTGGGAAAACATGCTTTGGACCTATAGAGCCTAGTGAACAACATAGCTTCATGGAGGAGGTTAGTATATTTATTTTTTACAGAAACATAAGGCAAAATTTGTATTTATAGGTTGCGACCAAGGTCGCTAATGTACAAAAAGGGGGGGGTGAGATTCAGACCCAGTGCCCAGATTACAAGATCTTTCTATGCTAAGAAACTGCTTATTTAATTACTAATTGCAGTCTTCGAGAGGCATTGCCATTTTTACAAAAAAATTCTAAAATCCATGCTTACTTCTTTTGTTCCTCTGTGGGGGACTCTGGGATTTCTTCTGCGGGCGGCTCCAGTGCCACGTTCAAGTCAGGAAGCGTCGGAGCTTCTTTGGTCCCTCCAGCTTCACCTGCTATGCTGTTGCTTTGTCCTTCAACATCATGTGCTCTGTTTTCCTTGTCTTTCTCAAGCCTTTCTCCTTTGCTCCTTAAATACTCCACTTCATCCTGTAGTTGACTGATCATTGTGCGGTGGCTTGATAGTGTTTCCAGAGTGAAATTGAGAGTGGCGTTATGGGATTCAAGGCGCATTGCTAATTGTTGGTGATCCGTCAGGATTTTTCGAATGACTTATGGTTGAGTTTTTAATTGCATGCATTAATTGACCATTGGGAAACTTAACGAAAGAGCGAGAAAAGAAAATGAATTATACAGCCATTGACATATTTGCAGATCTGAAAAACAATGAGAAACAGCAAACCATAATACACAGGTTGATAACGGAGTTCGACACAACTTTGCCTACGTCTCCGGGCCTTTTCTCTGTGGGGGAGGCTTCCTTATTTCTGTTCGAAAGCTTAATAGTACATCTTTACAATGCCGAATGGCTTCCAGACTGATCTAGTCATGTTCGCCCAGATCTCTAGAATCTTGCACAAAAAACGGCACTTGAAACAGATGTCCCGATCTCTCAGAAACGGTTCGACAACATCTCCTCCTCAACAGCTTCCCTGCCTCAAACTGGCTTTGACTTGGCTTCTCCTCAGCATCTCTGCTCTGAATTCTCTCCAAAAGCTGTCCAAAAGCTGTCCCATGGCCTCAAAATGGCCTTGGTTAAATAGTTGGGGAGTTGGTTATCCATCTCCAACTTCCTCCACGAATTTAGGCTTCAAAACTGCCCAATAACCCCCAAAAATGGATTAATTACATTAAAAATACCCAAAAAGTGGTTAACTAACCCACTTTAACCATATAATATAGTTGGAATGGGCTTAGTCCCTTAACCTGGGCGCACGCCCCTCATAGCAAGGTCGTATGGCATCCATATGGCCTAGCGCTAGCCCTACGGGCTAGCGCTGGCCCAAACTGCACGCGCACACTTGTTGTCGGACCCGGTCACATGGTGTAAAATCGTGTGCTAACATTAAAACCCCGCTCTGTTTGGTTAACGGTTATAACCGTTGGTCCGCACCATAATTAGCACCCCGCGGATGTTTAAAACGCCGTGCATACATATAGAACGGGGTCACATGTAATACATTGAACCAATGGCTACGGGTCGGGGCTAAGCCTCGGCCCGATCCCCCCTTTTCGTTTAAACAATAAATAAGCTTAAATACCCTTTCTCCCACCTACATAACAAGTCTCATGCAGTGGTCCACTGGTCAGAGGCTTTACACGAAGGCGCAGTGTGGAGGAGGTCCGGGGTTCAAATCCCCCGGGCCCCAAAAACTTTTGACATAGCCCTCATTGGCTAAACCCGGGGTGCCACGTGGCAGCCCGTGATTGGGCCACGTGGCACCCTCACATCCAATCGATGCATGCCACATGTCGACCGATGATTCGTTCACGTCATCCAACCAGAAGATGCCACGTGTCCATCGTTGATTCGCCCACGTCACCTGCCATGTCAGCATGTCGTACGTCCCAGTCATCTGTGCCACGTCATCTACCGTACGATGCTGACGTCATCTCATGCCATGTGTCACCCTTCCAGTGGTGACACGTGTCACCTCGGGATTGGTCCAACCGTACGCCATAAATGCCAAATCTGCCTGACACGTGTCACTGCCGGAGGCTGCCACGTGTCCTGTACGGACTGACACGTGTCCTGTACGGACCTACCACATGTATTGTACGGACCTGCCACGTGTCTTGTACGGATTGACACGTGTCCTGTACGGACTGTACGGACAAGTACAGTCAGCATCCAAAAAAAATTCCTGTTTGGCTTGGCGGACAGAATGCGATATCTTCTCCATACGGACTCCGTTTGACNTGACACGTGTCCTGTACGGACTGTACGGACAAGTACAGTCAGCATCCAAAAAAATTTCCTGTTTGGCTTGGCGGACAGAATGCGATATCTTCTCCATACGGACTCCGTTTGACAAAAACATTATACCACCGGAATCAAGAAGACGAGACGGACGCAATGGTGTTGGTTTCGTCGGATTCCGAGCACTTTCATTTTTGAGCATTTTTCATGCCCTGACAGGCTTCTGAATCTGATTTCGGATCAGTTGGGTAGTGTGCAAGTTTTCATCCACCATTTCCTCATCACGTTCCATTCTTCCTGAGTCTGCACTGTGCCTTTCTTGACCTGGCTGATAAACAATGGCCGACAGATTCGGATTTATTTTCGTTTCTCTACTGTTCTATGGTGAGGCCCTTTCTTTGTCTTGATTTTCCCTCCTGAATCGTTGTAGTCTACCCCGTCTTAGGTGGGCCGGTTTGCTCCTGTATCTTACTGCGTTTTGTGCAAAGCTTATCTTCCTTAGGGGATTTATAAAGAGGATTAGGTTCGAATTAACCTATGTTTCCCGTGCGATGTCCTTCCATGATCTTGGATTGAGATTGCTTTGGATTTTGAGGCGATGCCTAGGTTTAATGCACATGCCATGAATCCTCAACTCAAACGTGTTTCCTTTCATTTGCATGAGTGGCAATGATGAGAGAATGGGGGAAAGAATATAATGACGCTGCTTTGATGTGTTTTCTGGCAGGCTCCCACATCAGATAGTCCTGTTGTTCCGCGTGTGTATCATATCCATCTTAGTCCTAGTACCTTCCTTTCTCAAACCCAATTTTCCATCGTACTTTTCATTCCCATAAATTACAGAGAGTGTTCCATATTGGTTGTTGTTCTGGAATGCGCTGTTGTCGTGCCTACTGGATGTGTTCTCTTTTTTGATGAGCTGGACCATTTTTTATGGGGGAACTTGCTGAGTGTTTATCCCATTGATGACCAAATTACCTTTACCTTTTCCGATTGCATTATTGGCCTATTCATCAGTGAATCCATTGTTGTGTCGACGGATATGGAGGAATACTATATTCATATCTTTGATAGCATTTTTATCCGTACTATGATCCTTTGGAGAATAGAGTTTTTCGGAGCGGTATTCTTGACAAAATGTCTGATGATTGTTTTAGAGTCTCCTATGACTGTTCGTTGGTTGATGTGGCGCTCTTTTGCAATTTGGATGCCTTTGAGAAGTGCGTAGGCCTCCGCAACATTGTTTGAAACAATGCCAAGATTCCAAGAGTACCTGTCCATCAGATGGCCTCTAAGATTGCAAATGGCACCTCTCGCTCCTCCCTCCCTTGGGTTCCCTTTGAAAGCACCATCAAAGCTTAGAACATGGTTTTTGTGGGAATTCAACCAGTGAATAAACTCTTGGTATGTGTACTGAAGCTGCCAGCATGGGGCCTGGTTTGTTTTGTGATCTCCACTATTATCTCGAATGTTGAACTTGTTGATCAAAGCTTCTTCCTCTTTTCTCATTTTTGCTCCTTCCTTGATATCCGACTTTTTGCTTGATATATATTCACTGATCTGGTTGATGGCAGTCGTCGCTACTACTTGGGGGGCGATGGTATTTTCTTTGAATATTTTTTTGTTCCTTGTTAGCCAAATCTGTCAGCACACAAATTTGATTGAGGCCTTCCACACTATACTAAACTTTTGTTTTCCTTTGAGCGACCCTTTATACTACTTTGCCCATTTGCCTAACAAGCTTCTGGTATTTGTGGGGTTGGCCGCTTTGGGGGCTAATTCCTTATACATGCAATTCATCACCTGCCTTGTAAAATTACAATTCAAGAAGAGATGTTCAGTGTTTTCAAGGTTTTTGTTGCATAGCGCACACCTGAACAGACCCGAGAAGCCTCGTTTATTTAGATTATCCCTTGTTAGGATTTTGTTGTGGGCCAACTGCCAGCAAAAGATGTTAATTTTTGGGGGACTGTTTGGGTTCCAAATTTCTCTCCAGATGGATGACTTGGGGGGGAGGTCGCTTTCTTCAAGAAGCTGCGTGTACCCTGATTTTACTGTATAACCCTCTTTCCCCCAGCTTCTTTCATCTGCCTTGGTTAGGTGGATAGGATAAGAGCAAGAGATTCTTTGAAGGAGTTGTTTGACATCTTCTGTCATTTGGGGAGGGACTTCCCCTAGATTCCAGCTTTCCCAGTTACCAATTGAATCCCAATTTGAAATGTCATATAATGTTTCCTTTCCTTCCACGGATAGCCAATGTTTAAGCTGGGTAAAGGAGGGGATTTTTGAAAGGATTCCACTTTCTGAATATTTTTCCTCCCATATCTTAATTTTTTTCCCATTACCTAGATCCTAATTCAATCGGGTTTGGATTAGAGGTATTGACGCCCTGACGAGCTTCTAGATAGGCGACCCCATTTTCCCTAGGTTTATTCCATCCACACACCTTTTTCTGTTTGTACTCATATATTTGATGCAAAGCGCTCTCTTCCACCACTCTTTGCCCCTTGTAATTATCCTCCAAATTACCTTTGCTCCTAGTGCTAGGTTGAGATTTTCTGGGTCTCTTATTCCTAGCCCCCCATTTTCTTTGGGAGCGCAGGTGATTTCCCATTTTACCATGTGGAGCTTTTTCTCGTTGTCTTTTCCTCCATGCCAAAGGAATTTCCTGGTAATTTTGGCTAGCTCTCTTTTTATTCCAACCGGAGCATGGAGGGAAGAGAATTGGAATATTGGGAGGGAAGAGAGGATTGATTTTATTAAGACCACCCTTCCTGCTGGATTCAACCATGTGGCTCCCCAAATTTCGAATTGGTCCTTTAACTTTTGGATGATTCTTTTCCATGCTTCCCTAGGCAGGGCCTTTAAGATTATTGGTGTCCCTAAATACTTGAAGTATTTCCACTCCGTTGTAAAAGGGAATTGGAGAATTTGTGTTATTCTTTCCATTGTTCCAGCTTGTACATTCCAAGCGAAGATCTGACTTTTGTGCTTACTGATGAGGCCTCCCGAGGCTAATTCATATTGATCCAGGACGTTTTTAAATCTCCGTGCCATCACCTGAGAGGCTCCCCCAAGAAGGAGTGTATCGTCAACAAATTGAGAATTGTTGATTCTTTTGACTCCCCTCGTGATTTTAAGCCTTGGGATATATTTGGAGATCCTTTCCTGTTCTAACCTTCTATTTAGAGTTTCTGCCATGATGACATAAAGCAGAGGGGATAGAGGGCAACCTTGTCTTAGTCCTCTTGTGGCTTGAAAGAAGGGGTCTGGGTGACCATTAATCAGGGGGGCAATCCAGGGGTTAGAGATGCAAACAGTGATCCAGGAAATGAAGGGGTTTTGGAAGTCGATTTTGCTTAGGACTTCGTAAAGAAATTCATGATTTACTCTGTCAAAGGCATTTGCCATGCCAATCTTAATTATCATTCCCTTCTCTTTGTTTGTCACACTAGTATGAATCGCTTCTTGAACCAGGATTATATTGTCCCAAATTTGCGTATTAGACACAAAACCCCCTTGATTGGGGAGAATGATTCGGGGGAGAAGAGGCTTTAGCTTGGAGGCTATAATTTTTGCAAGGATCTTGTAGGAAGAGTTACAGAGGGATATGGGATGGAAACGATCAAAGGTATTCACATTTTTATCCTTGGGGATTAGCGCTAGGAAGGAGGAGTTCGTGGCTCCCCCAATCTTGCAATTTGCTAGGGCATAATTAATCATTCGAAGCAGGTCTTTTTTGATAATTTCCCAGCACTGGTGATAGAAATGGAAAGTTAAGCCATCTAGTCTGGGTGCTTTGTCTGGGTCAAAGTGGAAGACTACTTCTCTGACTTCTTCTTCTGTAATTTTCTTTATCAAGTCTTGGTTGTCCTGATATGTAATAATTCGGGGGATATGTTTCATAAAATTTGTCCTCTGCACTTTGTTTTCTTCACCATCTTGGGTGTAGAGTGTCTTGAAATGGGAGGTTGCCTCAGTTTTTATCTCTTCGAAAGAGTTTATTATTTCCCCATCAACTTTTTTAATTTCATCTATAGAATTTCTATGTTATCTAGCTTTAGCTTGTTTATGGAAGAAGGTGGTGTTTTTGTCCCTTGCCTTGATCCACAGGGCTCTGGATTTCATCCTCCATTCTCTTTCTTCATTGTGTAGAACATTTAAATACTTTTGGAAGTGATTTTTCTCCTGATTCAGGTGTTCCCGAGTCACTTCCTTTTCTTCCATCTCCATGTGAATCTCTTCTAACTTTTTTTTATGTTGTTGCACCTCATCCTTTGTGCTGAGAAAAGCTTCCTTTTCCCAGAGTTTGAGTGCTTGTTTTGTTTTTTTGAGTTTTTGTTCCCAGATATACACTGGGGTTCCATTAATCCAGGTGGACCAGGTTGAGGAGATGAGGGGCAGGAAGTCCGAGGAATCCATCCAGAGAGGATTGAATCTAAAAGGGATGGGACCATAATTCATTTCCTTATTCAAGGTGAGGACTATAGGTCGATGATCTGAAATCCCCCAAGGAATTATTTTAGAGCTTATGTCCAAAGGAAGGAGGAGGAGGGGGTTTTGGATTAGGAAACGGTCTAGTCTAGCAGCTATGTGACCCACCCCAGTCCTTTTGTTGCTCCAAGTATAATTCCCTTTTGAGGTTTTTACATCAATAAGGTCAAGGTCAGTGATCAGGTCTTCCATGTTTTCCCAAAACTGGTCTCTTACAATGGAACCCCCCTTTTTCTCCCCTTGATGTAGTGTTGTATTGAAGTCTCCGGCTATAATACAATTTTCTTGGGCATCTATATCTTTCAGTTTCGACATAGTTTCCCAACATTCTTTTTTTTCTAAACATTGTAAATAGGAAAGGTAATACCTAATTATAGATGCTTTAGCTTGACCATCGTCTAGTGGTTAGTAACCTCTCTTTGTTCCTCCTTGAAGATTTGGGTGCTCTAGGCTATGCAACTTCCTCCTGAGGCTCCTCTCGCACTTATTGCCACACCTTCACTGGGGTTCCAAAGTTGTTTGATTTCTCTGAGGACTTCATCGTCCTTGAGTTTCGTCTCCTGTATTAAGAGAATTTGGGGTTTTTCAGTTCTGATTAGCTTGCACAATGCTTCTTTCTTTTTTGCTTGGCCCAATCCTATACAATTGCAGGAGACAACCTTCATTACTTACCATTGTGCTTGGACCCTCCCTTTGAGGGGTGTGTCTGTCCCTTTGTTGGATGAGCTTTCCCATTTTTTCTCTTCTTTTCGGAGGATTTCTTCCAGCGTGGGTTGAGTACCTAGATCCTTATCTTGTGTGGTTGCTTTCTCTCTTTTGGCCTTGTTTGTTTTCCTACCAGCTTTAGTAGTTGGGGCCATTTTGGGGATTTCTATTTCCATTTCTTCTTGGGATTCCTCTTGACTTTCATCTTCCTGCTCTGGATGAGCATATGATAGCTGTGCATCTTCATCTTCTACTAGGTTTTCTTTGCGCGCGTCCGGTTCCTTAGGGTTTCCCTCCATATTTTCCTTTGTCTTCGTCTAATCTGGGTCTTGGCTTTCCAATGTTTCGTATTTATTCTTGCGGCTTTCTGCTTCATCCTCTATCTGGATTGTGTCCTTCCCTTTGCTTGGAGATAGGGGTGCATTGTTGCTTTTTCGATCCGGTTGTAGATTCCATGTTTTGTTCATCGTTTTTTTACGTTTTGCTTGTTGCCATTTTTCTGATGCTTTGTTATCTGGATTTTCTTGAGTTGATTTGGGACAGTTTTTTGCAAAATGACCATACTCATGACAATATTTACATTTGAAAGGGAGTTGTTCATAATCCACCATATGAGTGTAGGTCCATCCATCTAGAATTAGTTGTATCGCTTCCGACAGTCCTTTTTCTAGATCTACTTCCACGCATAACCTTGGACAAGATTGTAATCCCTCTCGTGGTTCAACTCAATCTATGAACCTGCCCAGGGCATTTCCTATGTTTTTGATAATTTCGTCATTCCAGCAGTGTAGGGGTAGGAAAGGGAGCCGAACCCAAACTGGAACAACTGAGGCGATGTCTTTCTCAGGACTGAAATCTTGAGTCCACTTATTCAGGTACATTCCTCTGGTGCCCATGAAATACGGTCCGCTTCGAAAAATCAGATCTCGATCTGCCTTGTTCTCAAAGAGGAAGACGTAAAATCCCTTCCCACAGAAGGTTTTTGAGAGCTGTCCTTTGATGATTTTCCTCCAGTTTAGATCCAGCCAAGACACCATTGCTTTAGGGGAGGGCAAGAGTCCAGTGAACTGACCTATCAAGCCATTTTCAGCCAGCCGTAATGCAAAAGGTCTGGTCGAGGAGGAATGAACCGCCACCTTTGGTATTTCTTCTAACCTTTTTGCAAATCAGGAGGGTTGCACATCCTTCATTACCTTCTTGTATGAGGTAATGAGCATTTGAAACACTTCAATATCTGACGGTTGGGGGGGTTGGGGGGGGGCGCTCTCCCGAGGCCATGAATGTGATTGCAGGGAACCCTAGGTTTTGTTAGTCCTGAGGTTGCAGAGTTCTTGATCTCGGTCACACTTTAACTTTGGAGGAGGTTAGTATATTAACCCTCTCTAAGTTCTTCATTGTTATATATTTATTTTATATTTTGTGTATTTATATAGATTGTTTATTGTATGTTGTTTTGTAGTTGTTACGTCCGAGCAATAGAGTACCCTCTATGCCGATGGATGCATAAGTTCCTAGACCCACCACTAATGTATTAGTAGATAAAACCTGCTCATTGGGCACACCCCACACACATGTATGTGTCACATTTGATAAATTCACCATCATCATTTATTTATTTTATGACATCCTCAAATTTTTAATGTTCTTGTGTTTCTACATGATTTGGGAATAGGTGATGTCGGAGAATGTCCATCTGGTATGGACAAGTCAGCTGCATCACATGTACCATGTGTAGAGGTAATATCGTATAATTCTCAAATTTTTTGTGTTTATGTTTTTGAGTTCTACTATTTGGTACTAATAGTTCAATATTATTAATATGTATGTAGGTTGTGAAAATATTTGTTAGATATAGTACTACTACACTTCTTGGGAACCTGAGCCTTGCTTCTGGGTTACCCTTATCCAGGCCTAGGGAGTTGCAGTCACTTCTACATCCTGTGGGGTTCTATCATAGCCCACCCCCAATATCTTTCTTATTACACACATCCTAATTTAATTCACATGCAAGACACCCATTTGTGCCACCTCTTCCATCGCATCCATCTATAATGGATGTACTTGTATGCCACTGTAACAGCCTAGGTTTTGAACCCCCATTTTAAATAATGTATTGTTACAATGCTGAGAGGCCTGAGTGCCCAAACAATTATTAACAGGCCAGTATGCCCAAGAAATGTAATGTTTTAATCATGATTAATAATAAACACATGGTTGGCTGCTAGATGGACAAGGATGAGAGTTATAGGGGGCTATGATTCCACTAGAGAGGGGTCTTGAGGGGCTAAGACATTCCTATGTTAATTACCCTTTTTGTCTAAGGGAGGGGAATCAATTACGTGAGCTTCTTAGGGAAGTCCAGGAGGCTCTTGATTCCCCACGAAAATAGTTAAACCCACCTCTGGTCTAATGTCGGGGTTGGACTAATGTCTTGTTCATTGATTTCCCATACGTTCACTCATTTAACTCACACACTTTCATGCACCCCCTTACTCGTTCACTGATCCATCCTCATCTGTGTCTTGGCTTGGGAAAGGGAACCAAACTGCTGAAGAATTAGCCACGAGATTGTTGACTGTAATGGTCGTTGGTGGGATCTAGCCATGACTTGAGGCCTGCATGTCTGAGATGCGTTAGACTGTGCCCTGTTTTTCTCACAACTGCGAGTCCTGAGAGTTCCAACATTGAGATTCTGGACCAGCTGTTCTGGAGGCCCAGAAAATAAAAGGAGAAGGACTGTCTGAGGGACTGCGTGGAAGAGAAGGGTGGAGGTCCATTCTCTTGGGTGGTACAGGATGGGTAGAAGAGAGTTGGGTACTTGGATTGTTGTGGGTGTTGGGAAACCTGTGAGAGCTTGAGAGCTGACTGGTTTGGGAACCCAAGTACACTCTGGAACCGTCCTTTTGGATTCATAGCCCTGGATCGGGGGTGACACTACTGTTGAGATTTGGAGCAGTGGTGTCTATGGTTGGGTGGAACGCCCTTGGTCTACAACCAGTTGGTGTCATATTTCATAAAGATAAGTGCTCTCTATTATGGTATCATTTACATGTATATGAATATATTTCCGCTGTATATTTAATTATCGTTTAATTGAATCTTTAGACTATGCATGTTTCCTATTTTCTACTATGTATGTTGTTAAAGTCTTTTCTTTTATGCATCCTTAAATTTTAAAAGGTATCTCTAAGAGGACAAAGTCCAAGGGAGGGCTTGAAGGTAACATGTGTTGAAAAGTCAACAAGAAACATGTGTCTGTCTAATTTACTTTTCCCTTAATTAAATTAGACAATAAATATTAATCTATTATCTCATTCATAACTGAGTGATTTGGAATTGTAACAGAATCATATTTGTAGTTAAGTGAGTTAAGCTTAGTTGTATTAGTGCGAGTTCAGTGAATTAATTATTCATTAATTCACAATCAGTTAACTCGCATGCAACTGAAGACTTGCCATGGTTAACTACATGCATGTCAATCCAATGGACACCAGTTGAGATAACAGGTGAAAGGGACAGTTGGCTATCTGTTGTGATTTGATCACACATGCATTGGATATGCTTATGAGCATGTGCAAACGAGGCAATTCTGTAATCATGAGGATCATTGTGAGAATTCAGATTGCAAAGTTTGTGCAAAGGAGGCAGGTTGTCTAGACACGGAAATTGGCACATGTATTTGCTAATTTGTGTATGACAGTGTGTGATGATTGTATTGTACTGGGAGCTCTTGGATTAGAGCTTTGTATGAGATTGTTTCATGATTCATGATATACATAATATATGATAGTGGGTTTTTTAGCTTTACTCTTTCCCGGAAAAACTTATGTGTTATGTATTATTGATATTTCACTTTGTGCTCATGGTTGTGATGGTGGTTTAATTGCTTCCTCAATAATAATAGTAGAAGCTATTTTGTATTTAACAAGTGGCGGAAATTGTTAGATTAGGAGAATCACAGGAATACTCATTTGGGTATCGTAATTTCTACATGGTATCAGAGCCACGGAGGCCACGGAGCTAAGGAAGTGAGGTGCGAACAAAATTATGTTCTCGCAGGTCCCGTCTCTAGCTGGGTGCGAACCCTAGTACTTCTCGCACCCTAGACAAAGGCAGGGTGCGAACTTCATTGTCACTCTCGCAGGATACAGTGGAGTAGGGTGCGAACTTCCCTCACCCTAACAGTGAAGCAGGGTGCAAACTTCATTGGCATTCTCGCAGGCTACAATGGAGCAGGGTGTGAACTTCCCAGGCAAGTTCGCAGGCTACACACAGGAAGGGTGCGAACTTCCCTCAGGCCACTCTTAGGTGGGGTGTGAACCTCCCAGGGAAGAGGGATTGTAGGAGTTGAGTTTTGGTGGTTGGATAACATTCGAATTTGCAAGATTTTCTTGGTGTGACACTTGATTCAAGATCGAAAATGTATTTCAATGGCTTGAGGTTGGAGTATGCACTTGAGGGCAGCTCTAACTACAATGCTTGGAAGGACAAGATGGAGGCAGTGCTCGAAGACAATGGCTTGAAGGGTTACATTGACGCAGATGTTCCTAAGTCGGATGCAACAGACACTGCAAATCTTGATGCATGGCAAAAGAAAGTGGCAAAGGCGAGGAGGATTCTATTGGAGGGAGTACGAGACCACATTGTCTCAAGTCTCCATGGGAAAACCACACCACATGCAATGTGGAAGGTTTTGATAGATATGTTCCAAAACAGTAGTGACCATAGGAAATTGGCACTCAAAGATAAACTCAGGAAGATCAAGATGGAGAAAGGCGACACCATTCCAAAATATCTCACGAAGTTTGTCCAATGTCGGGATGAGCTTGGAAGTGTGGGAATAACAGTCGCTGCTGATGATTTGGTGAGATTGGTGCTCCTAGGACTTCCCAAGAGTTGGCACAATTATCAAGACTCTGTTAATGGAAGGGAAAAATTTCCAGATTGGGAACGACTATGGTCGGATCTAGTGCAAGAGGAGTTCAGGCATAACACCAGAGATGGATCTTCATCAAAGCGTGATGATGAAGAGGATTGTGCTTTGACTGCAAAGGCAAGGAAAGGGAAATGGAAGAAATCCTAATCAAAATTCGAGTCTAAAGTCAAGAAGCTGGATTTGTCCAAGGTGAAGTGTTTTCACTGTCACTAACATGGGCATCTCGCTACTAACTGTCCGCAGAAGAAGAAGAACAAGATGGTTGCTGGAGCTGCAATAGGTGAGGCTCTTGTCTCACAATTTGATCTTGACTTCGCTTTGATCGCATGCATGGCATCAAGAGCATCGGGATCGGTGTGGTATTTGGATAGTGGCACTTCCTTCCACATGACAGGAGATAAAGAGTCTTTCATTGACTTGGAGGAGAAAGATCTCATAATGCATATAGAGATGGGTGATGATGGATGATACAGTGCGACTGGTATTGGTACCATTACCTTTCAGAGGGAGTCAAGTAAACCATTTCAGTTGAAAAATGTTATACATGTTCCAGGTCTGAAGAAAAACTTGGTCTCAGTCGCAATGTTGGAGGACAAAGGCTATGATGTTGTTTTTAGCAGTGGAAAATCATATCTGCGACATAAAGCAACAGGTCAAGTCAAGAAGATAGGGATTTGAGTTAAGAATCTCTACATGCTGGAGGTAGATGGTTGCGGTGCCATGATAGGCAAGGCAAAAAAAGTGATGATCCGGGATGAGGGCGAACTATGACACAGGAGATTGGGCCATCTTCATCATGGAGCCCTGAAGATCATGCAACAAATATCTACTAGACTTCCAAGGGGAACACTTGCTTAGTCAGATCAGTGTAAGGTGTGCACCCTGGGGAAGTATGTAAAGTCCACCTTTCATGAAAAGGAGAACCATGCTTCGGTGATCCTAGAGAGAATTCACACGGATGTGTGTGGACCATTCTCGGTTGCTTCAACAGCAAAACACAAGTATTATGTTATTTTTGTTGATGAATTTTCTCGTAAATGATGGATATTCTTCATGCAGAAGAAGGATCAAACATTCTCAAAGTTCTGTGAGTTTAAAGCATTGGTGGAGAAAGAGTCGGGGAAGTAAGTGAAGGCTCTAAGGAGCGATAATGGTGGAGAATACATCTCTAACGAATTCAAAGACTTCTGCAGCAGAGAAGGAATTCAGAGAGAACTCATAGCGCCTCATAACCCACAACAAAATGGGGTTGCGGAGAGAAAGAACAGAACGATAGTGGGTGCAGCACGAGCGATGTTGCATGATCAGGGCCTACCATTGCATTTGTGGGCAGAAGCATGCAATACTGCGGTTTATGTGCAGAACCATTGTCCTCATAGAGTACTTGGCATAAGTACACCTGAAGAAGCTTTTACTGGTAAGAAACTTGATGTTTCTCATTTTAAAATTTTTGGTTCATCTGTTTATGTGCATGTAAACAAGGATGCCAGGAAGAAGCTGGAACCGACTGCTGAAGCTGGAACCGACTACTGAAGTTGGGATATTTGTGGGGTACACAAAAACACCCCATAATTATCGTGTGTATTTTTCGAACAGTAAGATGAATTTTATGCGACGGGATAAAAAAATCGATGAGGGGAAAGCCATGCGGTTGTCGGTTGAGAGGGAGCTAGACTTGCATACAGAAGAGGAACTGTTGGTTCCCAAGGATGAGTCTCAAGATGTGGATCAACCACATGAGGAGGTTCATGGAGTGGAGGAAACCACTCAAGCAGAGCCATCCATCAGAAATGGCAGAAAGCGCACCACAGGAGCTGATAGATTGAGACTAGATGCTGCACAGAATGTAGGAGCCCCTATTTCACAGCACAGACAGAGAC